>PVJA010008424.1:0-64304 GCA_004027025.1 Myocastor coypus
ATCTTTCAATATTTTGTTGCATAACTAAATTAGTAATTAATACTTTCAGTACATAATTTCATACACTTACTTATTTGTTTTATTTTGGTCTTAGTTGATAATGTTGAAAATATCTGCTCCTCCAGATATAAAACTATTCAAGTAAAGGGAGGTTTCCTTTCAAGACTTTAATAATGTTACCCTATTATGTTTTAGTTTGTAGCCTTGTCAATAACACAGAAGCTTTCATTTATTTTAGTGTGCAATTTGCACAGCTAAAACCTCACACTTACATTCCTTAGAAATTTGCATAACCATAAGCAAAAACACATCTAGAATAATTTCACATTTTAAGTACGAGTGCTAAGCACTCTATTGGTCTCCTTGCAAGTTGCTCGAACCTTCATTCCCATTTCTGCACCTGTGGACCAACTATCCTAAAATAGTTAGACATGGAAGCATGAAACACGTTGAGATATATATAATAATAAAAATGATACAAAATCCAGAAGAAGATGATAGGAAATCAATAATGATTATTGTAATACATATTTATAAAAGTATTTTTTCTTAATCATTTATGTTTTTTTTCTTTTTTTGATTTTTACAGGGTCTTATTATGCAACTCAGATTCATAGTGATCCTCCTATCTCACACTCCCCAGCACTAGGGTTCCATGTGAGTGCTACCACATCAGGTTTCCATGGCCCACACAACATGCTCATGGTTCTGGGGCCTGTACGGCCTGTAGAAGAGGGGACTCAACCCAGGTCTTTGTGTTTTCCAGGCAGGTGCTCAGACCACTGAGCAATCTCTCCATTCTTGTAGTGAATATTGTTATCATCAAGGTGTTTTCTCAGATTAACAGGCATAGGTTTTTAAAGTCGATCAAACTATCTATTCACTAACTGTTCCTTTCAATGAACTAACAGAAATTAGTGCTACATGATCTCAGTTCTCTTGTGTACAGAAGGAAGGGAGAACGCTTTCAATATTAACCAAAGCTGAAGCATGAATCAGTACTTCATTTTCCTTGATGGCTGACTAGAGTTCCATCACGTGGCTGTGCCCTCTGTTTTAGTGAGTCCCCAATTTACAGACAGTAGTGTTCAGTCACCACTTAGGATGCTCTTGGTAATGCTGCCAGGACTACTCTCACACCATGTTATTTGTGTTGATGTATGATCAAATTTATTGGCAGTGCTTATGTAGAGGAGAGAACATGAGTCATGTACTAACTTTACAATTAAAATTTTAGCCGGGCGTGGTGGGTCACGCCTGTAATCCCAGCACTCGGGAAGCTGAGGCAGGAGGATTGGTGTGAGTTTGAGACCAGCCTGGGCTACAAAAGTGGGCTCAAGGCCAGCCTCAACTGCATAGCAAGTCCCTGTTTCAAAAAGACAAAAATAAATAAATAAATAAATAAATAAATAAAATTTTGAAGAATTGTGTCGGTTTCAAAGTATGATTTGACAATCTGAACAAAAACATGTTGAATGTTGCATTTGCTCAAAAATCTCAAAATCACCACCACTAATTTTATTGCAGGTCTTTTAAATTGTGGTCATGTCTGTTGGTGTGAGTTGGTGTGCTGATAATTTTGTCATATCATTTTTGGCCGTATTTGTGTCTTATTGATGTACAAGTATATGTTCCATGCACTATCATTTTCCTATTGTTTGGTGCTAACACTTCATCTGTAGGTGTTCTACACACTCACTTCTTATCTGACAGAATTTGCTGAAAATTTATCAATGCAATGGCCTATCTTCTCACTTTTGTAATACTGTCCTTGGAAATACCATGCTGCATAATATACCCACTCATTTATATATCAAGTATAAAAAGTTATTCTAAAGTCAAAGGTTTGGATTTCAGGAAATGCAACTCATATATTCTTGTCTGTGCTTTTAAAACAGCGCAAGAAACTATCGTCTAATAAAATATAACAGAGATTTAAGCATATTTATTCCTCCCTTAAAGAGATTTGTAAATTAAGCTTTTACACTTAGGTCTTTGACAAATTTTAAGTAACTTTTTATCTTTTGTAAGGTAGAAGATCAACATCAAGTTATCATTTGTGAATTTATATTAACTTCGGGACTCTGTGTCTAGACTGATGCATTCTCTTGGCACTCTTGTGAAACAGTGATGGCTAAATCCTTAAACATTATTTTCTAGAGTATCAACCTGATACCTATACATCTTTCCTTATATCTACATGCCTATCCTTATGTTAAAATGATAATGTCCTGATTATTGTCAAATTGTCCTATCTTTGAGTAATAAAATGCCACGGGCCTGTGAATGAAACCACCCTGGGCCCACTGGAAATTCATTCAACCCAGAAACCAGGTCCAGTGTGTGAATGAGACTGCAAAGGGCCCACCGGGAACTCAATCGACCCAGCAACAAAGCTCAGCATGTGAGTGGAACTCCATCCATCAGACAGGCCCAGAGTGGAAAATTGCCACAGAACTCCCTGCAGAGAGACTAGAGACAAGATCCCCCCCAGCCAGTCTAGAAGGAGAACATCTTGCCAGCACGGCAGGTTCACCTCCAAGAGCAGTAACAGCAAGAAGCAGAGCTCAGCAGCCAGACCCAAATCACAACTCCCTGGACGAGATTGAAATTGCTAGATCTAGATCTGGCGCTAAACTTAAGAACTCTACCAAAGTTTTACACCAAAGGTCAGAAGGCATGGGTTCTTAAAATGAAAAAGAGAAGGAGCACAATGCACTCTCGGGCCCCAATACCTCCCAGAACAAATATAGGAGACAATAGCATAGAAGAAATAGGAAATCCCACACCTGAAATCTCTGACCACAACTCCTTGAGGGAGAATGGAAAGAACCCACGAAATAGAGCAAAAAATTAAATCCAGGAGAAAAAGAGGTATACTAAAGCCGTTTTCCAATTATTGTTTTGTATACAGCAGCAGAATATGTTTGTCAGCATATTCTACAAATGGACTTCTCCCGCACCATATGGGTCATGATTCTGTCTGGGTCTATAGGGTGGGTATCAAGGAAATAGTAGCTCAGTCCCACAAGTGACACCTGGCCACTAGTAAGCGTCATGGACACTTCTCATGCACACGACATACTAGAACTTTGTGTGATATCATATCCCCAAACGGTTAGAAGTTCTGGTGATTCATTTGTCACTCCAGTATTTGTGTTATGTATTATTCTTAGCAATTCTTTATTACCATGGAAACTTTTTCTTAGTTGATATCTTTGTATATATTAAACTATTCAAATACTATATGAATGCTCCAAATTGATTACAGATTCATACATATGATACACATCATTTTGGACTCTAAATTGTACTCATAATTTGATTAGAATTCTGAAATATTGCTTTGAAATGTTTAATTTGATTTTAATTAATTTTTAATTAATTTTCTCAATATTTTTAAATTACGCTTTTTGTTTTATGATTTATACTGTATCTTTGAATTAATATATATTGTGTGTATACACACGCAGCAGGGATCAAAATGACCACAACTCCATGAACACACACACACACACACAACACACACACACATACACTACAGGATAGTTATACAGCTACTTCGTCTTAGTTCATTGAGAATAAAAGTTTGTACTAATATTGTTTATGCACCATATCAGGTCTTCATCTTGTCCTCTGAATAACTACTATGAAGACAACAATGTGCATGGTATTAATTATTGCAACCATCCTAATAAGTCATCTTGAAACTGAACCGTGGCATTGCTATTTTATCTTTTTTTCTCACTAAAATGAATTTTTAAAACGCCATGATGCGTCAGAGCCCTTCTGCACTTTTTACATTTAAAGCTTGCACTGGTTATTCTCGGTGCTTTACCTTCATGTGAATGTCCACATTTTTGTTAACGTTAGGGTGACTTGACCAGTTTCAGCAGGTACAAATGGAACTTCAATAAGGTCCCTTTGATTCCTTACATCCTGAAAGGAGTATAGTCCTGTTAACAGTAGCAAGCCCTTTAATTTGCACATGGAGCTTGTCTTTCCATTCACTTATGTCGTATTTAGTTTCTTTCAACAGTATTTTACAAGCTGCTATATAAGTATTGCCGCAGGGGGACTTAGGGTCTGTCTGGAAAGACTTTCTTTTTGCTTAGTTTATCTAATTTTCTGTAATTTAAAATTTTCAATTGTTGTAGGTTGACAATACATTTCTTTTTTAAAAAGAGCAAAGAAACAGTGATATGAAATTTCAAAACAAGATGCTTTGGAATTAAGAATGCTTATTGTATTGCATATTGCAATCTTCAAATTAGTTGCTCAGACCGCAAGGTATAAGCTTGCAATATTGATGTTTTGGCTAAGATCAAAAGTAGCATCTGTTCTTCATAATACACTTCTAATTAGAGATGTAAAGTGTCATTTTTAATTCCTTAACCTTGTGAAGAGTATCAATTTTGTTTCTGTGTTTTTTCAGAGTTGTGAATTTGGATTCATTATTGTTGATCTCACAACTATTTGTGTGTTTATACGTTCTTCTCAATATTGTTTACTTTGTTTTCATTTTCCTTGTTTTGGGCTCAGTGTTCTTTGCTTATTTTAATTTCTTTTGGGGTATGCTTAACCTACTGATGGAGAACGCCTCATTATTTTCTGTACAGGATGCTTTTGTATAAAAAGCAATACAGGAGAGTACCTGGCATTTCACACAGGATCTCACTACGCAGCTAGGACTCCTAGCAGCCTTAGGATTACAGGCGTGTGTCCCCACACCCAGACTCGGCTGCCACCTCAGTGTGCCTAGGGGCAGGGACGGCATGACATGAGATGCCAGGGGTGGAAACGTAAGCAGGCACTTACTCCACGGAGCTATCTCACAGGCCCTGCAATGCCTCATTCTTTTTAATAGGTAAACTCACGCTTACATATTTTTCTCTAATTTCTGCTGCTGCTCAATCACATATGCTTTCGCATATTGCTTCACCTTCTTCACTATATTTGGGATTAGGAGGGGCCCGGCAGGATGGCTTAGTGGTCTAACGCACCTGCTTAGGAAAGCTTAGGCGGCTGCAGGGACCACGGTTTGATCCCCGGCACCACATGTTGCGCCAGCCCTGCCCTCAGGGCAGGCTGAGCTGGCCATAAAAATAAACTTTAAAAAATTATATTTGGGATTAGGAGAAAAGTAATGATATGTCATACACATGGATAAATTCACTATAATGAATATGATCACTACTTGTATTTAAATCATATCCAGATCCTTAATTAAAAACATATTTACTGAGTTGTCTTGTGAGTGTTCAAGCCATTATTTACTTAAAAGTATATTCTCTGATTTTACATATATATTTTACAAATTTGCCCTTGTTATTCTTTGTTCTATTTTTATTCTTTACTGGTGTACATTGTCATTGTCAAATTTATTCCTCAGACTACCAGCTATAACCACTGTTCATATTCCATTCCTATTCTGAAATTCTGCACATTTGTTTCAGTCTTCTTAGTAGTATTTGTTCTACTTTTTCTCTTTCTCTTCTTTAAAAAAAAAAAAAAAAAGCTTCATCAGCAGTACATGATGCGCTCCCTGGGCCGGGCTGCGCTGGTTCCTGCGTATGAACCGTCTACACTCAGCGCTGCGCCCCCTTCATCGCCAGCTCCTGACCCCTGCAACCCGTTGCCAGCCACCCGTTGTTGTCGTAGCGTTCCTCCCTCACTCTGCTCTTTATTTACGTTGTCAATTTCTCCTGGAAGAGAAACCCTAAGATACGTAAGCCTGCACATCTGAGTGACGTCACAGGCAGTGAGACTTGAGAGGCATCCCGTCTCTTACAAATGACTGAAGCTTATCTTTTATTGGTGGACCAGTGCGTCGCTGGATATAAACACCACACTTCCCTTATCCATTCTTCTGTTGACGGACATACAGGCTGCTTCCAGCTGTGATTAATAAGCATACTGTGTAAAATTTTAGTCCTTTTAAATTTAGCAAATTTCCTGCTGTGCCTTCATCTTGCTGTTATTAAGTATAGTGCCATCTTGCAACTTCTCCTGGTTCTATGTAGTTTATAATGTGGCTCCCATCTTCACCTTTCTTAGTGATCTACTTGATCTATAAATTATTGAAAGTGAAGAAAAAAATTATTGAAAGTGGAGTGAGGAGGATGAGAGAGTTCAGTAATCCTGCTGGTCTTTGTCAGTGTGACTCTGTGTGTGTGTGTGTGTGTGTGTGTGTGTGTGTGTGCGTTGAGAGGGGACTTTCAATACGTAGCCAGGAAGTTTATGACTGTGGCTTGGCCTTGACTTCTGGGTTTTGCAGAACACTGAGGTCAGACAGTCAGACAGCCATGAGAATCACCTTGAGATGAGAATCCGTTAAGTTATTTTCTGGGCATGCGCACAAACCCGGTCTTCTACACTGCCTGGAGCGCAGCAGAGTGAGTCTCAGTTGCCTCCCATGAACTTGCGCACTATTAACATTTTATAATTGTATTGTTTCCTTTTGTTTGTTTTGGGTGGGTTTGTTTTTGCTCTAGCTCATTCCACCAATTAATTCATACAAATTCAGGGTTTAACAACTGTGTATGCAAACATGCGTCCATATTTTCTGTACATACATACAAACATTCCTGCTTAGAAATGTAATCACAGAATATGAACGCCCAATCAAATCAAACAAAAATGAGTGCCATGGCTACCAGAGGTCAAAGTTTGTGTTGGGGAGGATGGGGTGTTAGGGTGATGTTAGTCAAGGATTTCAGTTTAAGAGGAAGAAGTTCCAGAGATGAAAATCATGGTATAGGTATAGTTAATAGAAATGTATTGCATGCGCAGAAGTGCTGAGAGCAGATTTAAGCATTCTTCACGCCCCCAAAGACTGTGTGGAGTGTTGTGTATGCAAGCTAGCTTCATGTAGCTATATATATATATATATATATATATATATATATATATATATATATAACTCAGCACATGAGGGTTACATACGGAAGCTATGAAGATTTGCTCCTGCATGCATGTCTATGTTGACGAATGACTGGTTTGTGATGTATAAGCATTCACATGACTTATAAAAGTACCCCATCCTCTCAACTAAATAGTAAAAATTTCATTAACAAAATTTTCCAGGGGCTTTTATTTCCTGGCTCTTTTCACATCACAGATATTTCTTACACTTCTTTCAAATGTTCTTGGTGATCAGCATTGACCCTTTACTCTGGGCTAATTAGAACTTGAAAGCCTTCCCAGTCCTGTGAGTTTATTTAACATATTAATTGCTTGATAATTTTCTCCCTATTTCATGGAGGTTCCTATGTTTCGTATTGTTCATTCAAAATATCAAGGGCGCTAATATTTAGATTCCTGGTACTTTTTCTTCAGGAAGAAATATTTTTAGAACTCAATGCCTTAAATATAACTTGTTCCAACTTCCCCGATTGCTGATGTCTACCTCAGAAGCTCTCAACAAAACAGTCATATTCTACTGGATTACCACCTCACACGATTCAAGACATATATGTAGCCGTGACCGTTGCAACATTATCATTATTTATTGTCTATTAGAAGTGATAATCTCTAGTACTTGTTGGTCAGTATCTGAATTCTGCCTTGAAAACTGTTTCATTCAGTTTGTACCAGTTCCCTCTAATTAAAAATAGAGTTAAGGGACTGAGGACATAGCTCAGTGGTCTAAGCAGTACCCTGGCTGGTGCAAGGACCTGAGTTTAGTCCTAGGTACAGTATGCCATGCCAACCCTGGAATGAAGGCACACTGAGCTTACCACCAAAACTGAGCATGGTAGTGCACGCCTGTAATCCCAGCACTCAAGGGAGTATAAGTGTGAGTCCAAGATGAATAGTGAGAAACTGTACCAAACGTATAAAACTAAATAACTTAATTAATTAATTTAGAAAAAAACAGTTAACTACATTTTCTAATAGAGAAATACAAGCTTGGAAAACAAAGTTCCAAACTCTCCAGTTGATTTAACACCTAGACAATTTTGGTATTCCCCCCCCCCACCCCGAAGTCAATTTATCCAACTAATAATGTAAAATTTCGCTAAAAGATTAATTAACAGAAATAAAAGCACAAACATCAGTCTCTTTCTTAACCTTTTTATCCACTCTCATTAACTCTTCCTGAAACAATTACTTCTTTCTCTCATCTGCTTCTCAAAAGACTGAGCATTGATTAATTCTTTGGAATTTCTTTCTAATGTTGATATTGACTTGTTCTGCTTTAAGAAAAAAATTGGTTACTGTCTTTCCTCCCCTTATACCTGAATTATGCCATATAAAGGACAAAAAGGACTAATTAATCACAACCTACCGTCAGAGAGCTAGATCAGTGATGGCACAGGAGAATTGTAATTGCATAGTGGCTAAAGCCTCAGACTCTAGACTCAGGAAGACATTGCTCTCAGTGACACAATCCAACTTTTATCTCTTCTCAAGTTGCATACATCTATATATTTCATTTGTCTTATAGTAGAGTGCTTGCTTTACAAGATGCTTTAAAAGAACCAAATTAGATAATGCCAGTAAAGCGTTATCTTAATACAGACTGTCATTTGCATTTCAAACATTGAATTTTACTACTATGATAGAGAAAAAGGATAAGGTGAAATAAAGAAAAAGAACCCAAAGGAAAAAAAAAAAAAAAAAAAAAACAGAAGAGAGAACAGTGGAGAGGCCACGAAGTGCCAAGGGTTGTCAAGGGTTATAGGAGGCTCCACCTTCGCAAAGGGAGGACACTGACACCACTGCTGTTGGTTGAGGAACTATCACTTTTTCACCAAAGAAAAATTGAACCTGTGACTTTTCAGTTATATTAGTTAAATATCTTGAAATCTCTGGGTTCCATGCCTAGCACACTGTTCCGACACCTTCACATGGGTGCAGTTAATGATAGTATCATTAAAAAACTAATCACATGAAACTGTATGCATTTCATTGTCCTCTTGGGATGCCCACCGACATTAAAGTCCAGGAAAATGACAGTGCAAGTGTTTCCTGTGGCTCTTCTAAAATTAATTAGTCTCCAGGGAGTGCAACAGCTAAACAGCAAACAGATGTACTCAGGGTTCTCAATCTCTCTCTCTCTCTCTCTCTCTCTCTCTCTCTCACTCACTCGCTCTCTTTCTCGCTCTCTCTTTCTCTGTCTCTGTTTCTCTTTGTCTCTGTCTCTCACTCTGTCTCTGTCTCTCTGCCTGTGCTTCTCTCTGCCTCTCTTTTCCATGTGTGTCTTGTCTCTCTGTCTCTGTGACTCTGTCTCTGTCTCGAATGCGTCCCCATAGTAGAGAGAGACCCTTTCTACCTCCCTTCATGCTTATGTAAGTTCTTTGATTGATCTGGCAATTAATTAATTGAAGCGATGATAATTAATAGCAAAGTGTAAAAATTTTATTGTTATATGTATTTGAAGTAGTTTACACTAAGGAAGAAAGAAATAATATTTATGTACAATTTGAGTGAGAGAAAAGCCTTTGTGAAGGAATGAGGGACTAAGTTTTTCTGAACAAAGGCAGTCATCTCCTGGGACGCTACTACAAAATACATGAAGTCAGTGAGCCGATCAATTGCTCCCTCGGGCACTCTCAGCCTGCACTGCCACTCTCCAGTCTCTGGTAATGAAGGTTGCTTCCCAGCTTTGGCATGTGAAGAAAAGCCCTCTCCAGCGAGTTTTTATGGCTTGTTGGTAGGGAATATCAACCCAAATGGTGTCTTCAGAAGTTACACATCCTAGACTTATTTCATGTTGAAATAATCAATATACAAATAACTTCCATTGTTGCTACTACCCAGCTCATAGGCTAAATCCTGGCCAGGGACAGTTGTGCTCTGTAGTGCCTCCAGAAAGACTTCCTGCTGATTAATGCCTCAGATCTCTTTCAAAAAGAGTTCTGGCCCACAACTTCACGGAGACATCTTAGTGTTTGGAAATGTACCTGGTCACAGAACCAAGATTTCATAAAGGTACACAACTATACTAGCAGCCCTGTTACAGAAAGTTTGGGCAAAACAGAAATATGTTTTAGCTCAGAATTTAAGGTAGATTTGCACTTCATTTATGTTAAAGGCTTGATGATTTCTGCTCAATAAATATAATACACAAACATACTCCATAAATTTCCTAACCTACTTCTGGTGAAACATCAAGCTCTAATTTGATGTTCTAGAGATTTCACTCTGTCTTATTTTCTTCTCATATAATTAAGCAGAACTTAGAATCCTTTGTAAAGCTTAAAAGAATCAGTTACTCAGCTACATGAATTCAGTGGAAACCTGTTAGCCCAGAAGTCTTAAGCTTTTCCACCCCAGAGTTTAGGGAAGGCCTTTGCCTCATCATTTTCTGCTGGAAAACTTTCCTAGGAGGCAGAGCACAGTCCATTCACTCCATTTTGACTTCTGACTGTCTTCCTGGGTTGTCTTTTTTCAGGCTTAACTGGATTGCTGATTTCGGTTAGCACTTACCTTGGTGTGTGTTTTCTGTTTACCTCATCTTCTCTATTGTATTCTGCTATAGTAGCTCACAATTAAAATATACTTCTATGTTGGTAGTGGCCCTAGTGCTCGATTTTTTCCACAGCCATTCCTTTTTTTTTTTCGGTAGAGCTGCGGATTGAACTCAGGACCTTGCACTTCCCAGGCAGGCACTTGTGCCCCTGAGCTATCTCTTCAGCCCCTCCAGTCATTTCTTTTTGACTTATATTTTCAAAAACTATTTCTCACAGGAATTTTTTCAGGTTTGCTATGGCTGATCCTGTAGCATTGGACGTCTCTAAAATATATTTGCGTTGTTTTATCCCTTTCCTTCACACATCGTTGGAGTTCGTACTGGTGCGTTTTCTTGTCTCCTGCCCCAGTACTTACTTGGTTCTATTTTACGCAAACAACAAGTGATGAAAGAATGGATGCAAAGTTTTATGTTCATGTGTTCTTGCATCTGGAGAGGTGTGCTACAAATGCAGCAGCCACTTGTGATGATGAAGGCTCTGGTTTGTGGCTATTTGTCCACACAAAATCTCATGCAGTCGTGAGGGAGCTTCTAGTTTATGACTAACTCAAGATCCAGTACTGGGATGATGGGTGTGAATGCCATACCTGCTCTAGGGCAGATAGCCTGAAAGCAATGTAAGGGAGGCCGAGAGAGGCTTGCGCTCTGCTGCCGCCACCATTCCCCTCTTTGCTCTTGCTCTTACGCTGTTTTCTGCCACCATGAACTGCTGCCCTATTCCTTGTGCCATTCTGCCTTGGAGCCAGCTGAGTGTGGACTAAAACCTCCATTTACTGTGAGCTAAATGAACCTTGCCTTTCCTCAAATTTGGGTTTTGAGTATTTTGTCCAAGCAAGAAGAAAAGAGCAGCCAAAACACTAAGTAAGCTTTCTGAGGAAGTATGAGCCCAGAAGATGAATATTTGCAAAAATAACCATATTATAGAAACGTGAGTAGTGAAATAAGCTTTAGATGTAGCAAAGTATTTGAAGAAATAATAAACATGTCAGTAACTAGGAAACTCAATTTGCTATTTATCAGGTGATTGGGCTATCCAACCTGCTCTTTTAGGAAAATTGTAAATGCTGAAATCTTTATGAATAAGAAAGTACAGGAAAATTGACTTAATTTTCAATTAAGGGTGAAAACTACCATGGTTCCAGGAGAATGGACACAAATGTGTGGCCATGAACACAGGAAATGCCCATTCTCAACCTTCATATAGGTTTGTTTTTCCAGTTACTTTCTGTAACATTTGCTTCCAGAATGAGCACACCAGAAAGACAGACAGATATATGTGTGCGTTTTCCATACTATCTTGTAGTTGTCTTGAGTAATACATAATGAATGTAGAATTTTTGTCTTCCACTACTATTATTATTATTCTTGTTGTTGTTATTGTTATTATTATTAGTAGTAGCAGTAGCAGTAGCAGTAGCAGTAGTAGTGGTAATAGTATTTGGAAAATGGAAGCAGTCCTATCGCAGTATCCTCAGGAGGAAGGGTTGGCAGTAGAAGCTCACTTTCAACCAACTTTCTTGTCTAATAACTTCATCTTCTTATAGAGGCAAGTAGTGAGATTTCTCAACAAGTCCACACTTTGAGAGAATGTCCTTGACAGAAGACAAATAAGATATTTCATTCAGATGAACCAGCAAGGGCATGGGAACCCTAATGCCAGGACACAGTGCCCTGCAAAATGAAGTTGTTTGCTTATTGTCATGGTTAAAAAATGGTTTTACCTGGCCAAAGTTCATGTTAAAATTGTGTCCCCATGTGAGAAATTAAAAGAAGTTTGTAATTGAGATAAGAATTGAGACTCCTTGTAGATTGATAAATTCATGTGATGAGCACATTCCTGGGCTGAGTCCAGAGTGTGTCAACCATGCAAGCCAGCATGGCTAGATCTCCAGTGTGCTCTTGGTCCTCCCTCATGCGAGGCCCTAAACCTCCTCGGGGTTGTGCCATAAAGGAGGCTGTCACCAGATGTCGATCTTTGACCTTGGATGAGAACTGTGAGCCAAGATTAATCTGATTTCATTATAATTTGCCCAATCTGTTGGGCTATGCTATTAGCAACCAAAAATACACCCAAAGGTTTCAAGGACCTGCTCCAATTTTCCTATAGCTAATACTCAACTGGAGGTATATTTTCTTTTATTTTAGAATTTAAGTTTTTTTGAAAATGCTAAGCAAATAAAGGTCCTGTAGGAGACAATGAATGCACTGATTAATTTTCCAGACTATCTAGCCAACAATGCTGCTGAAGTTTGCATTTTGAAGATACATGAAAAAGGCAACAAAGAATTGTTTCAGAGTATAAATTGCCTGGAATGTTAACAATGTGGGTGGAGGATTTACTTTACAAAGGTGTGGGAAAGATGCAAGCTGTTTTCTATTAGACACATTTTGCTTTTTTACTGTAAAAGAGGACAATATGGGTAAGCTTCCGTGACTTTTATTAATTGACAGATAAATCAGTTCATCCATATTCTGCAGTCACATGTGTTGAAGTGAAAGGTGAAAATCCGTCTGTCTCTTATAGGACAGAGGACATTCAATGAGTAAATTAATTAAGGGAAAGAAGAATACGCAGCCAGTTAATGAGGCAGTGGTCCAGTGACTCTACTGAAAGAATCATTTCGTTTTTCAGAGGCTTTAAGTTAATTTTAAAGAAAAGCTTAAGGAAAGACTCGGTTTAAAATGATTAATTATAGGATGTGAGCACAAGCATTTGAAACAAAAATAGGATTTTATGGGCATTAATGCCTTAATTAGGATAGCCTCTATTCTCTTAGCAAATTATTTGACTTGGTGGGCAGAAGTATGCATAATTGATTCAGCCATTATTTTCCTCTGCCTTAGAGCTGGGGTGGTTATTGATCCCTATTTATGACATTTATTTATGATACATTTATAACCAGTCTTTATAGCTAAACAGGTTGCTGAGTGTTTAGAAATTCTTTTTATATACCATCTGCACATGACCTACTTAACTCTTGGTTGGAAATGTTATTTGGAAGCCTGTGGATTCAGCTAACTTGAATGAATGAATTTCTGGTTGACTTAAGGTATTTGTTCATAACACTACCCCTTACTGTTTAATTTCATATTTCAAAAGACTGTCTACTGTTGCAGCCTCAAATTTTCTACTGCTCAGCTGCATTCTTTCATGCAGAAATCAAGATACCTGAAAAATGCACTCACCATTTTGCTCATACGATAACTCTTTGTTTCTAGGTAGAGTTAAATATGTAAAAATCATACATTCTGCAGCTGGGAATTAGAAAGATCAATGCATTTTTTTTCTTTTTACACTTACTATGGAAAAATTCACAGTATGACTTTTATGTCCACCACCTAAAAGCATAAAAATTCAGTTGAATCCCTTCGAAGATGAAACTCATTATTCTTTTTAGAAAAAAGCAAAAAGTAAAGAGAAAGTCAAGGAGAGGAGACAAACAGAGGCAAGAAATGGAGGAAGGAAAGAAGGAAGGAAAGGAAGGAGGGGGAGGAAAGGAGGGAGGAAAAAGGGGAAGACGGAAAGAAGAGAAAAAGATAGAAGAGAGATGTGAAAGTTTTTCTAACATGTTTGCAGTTTGGCTACCAGAATCCGTAAGCAATATGCATTCTACTCTCTTCCATTTCCAGTTTTACAGCCAAGAAGACTGAAGAGGTTACATAAAACTGGCCTGAACTGTTTCCTCTGTAGAGAACCCTATTTTAAGGTCAAAATTAGATCATACTTCATGTTAGTCGTTAGGTCAAGTTCCCAGCTGCTAGCCAAGCTTTCTAAGGAATCTGTAAGATGACAGATCAGTCGCCTGTGACTGTGGGGCCCTGTGTCTGCCCCCTGCATGCCGCCCAGCATTCATAATGATTGCACATTTCTCCGGTAATTCTGCTTGAATTTATGATGCCCATCAAGAGCGCCACGATCTGATGTTTGCATATTATTTGTCAACCTTTCCTATATTAATAAGAAACAAACAAAGAAATCTAGAAGTGGTGACATATATGAAGTATACTAAAGGGGTTAATACTTTTTAAAAAATTTATTAAAACGTTATTTATATATCTATTTGGTACAGGTTCTTGCTCTGCAACTGAGGCTCATGGCGGGCCTCCTGTCTTAGGGCTGGGATTACAGACAAACACTAGCACGTCCGATTTCAGTGGCCAGCCCAGGGCTGGGGGATGGGTGGGTGTGCCATGCTGGGGATCAAACCCAGGTCGTTGTGCTTGCCAGGCCAGGGCTTACTGTTAAGCTATCTCTCTATCTCTCCAGACCCCAGGAACTGCCAGAAGTTTTATGAAGTTTCACGCAGACCGCTGCACTGTGTGAGACTGGTGTAAGAATTAAAAGAAGCTGGCACCATGCTCTGGGTACTGCGCCTCAGTATCCATACGTAGCTGCTGTGAGCAATGGAATAAGTCATCCTAGGCATGTGCACCCTGAATGTATTGTAGTTTTCTATAGTTCCAGTTACCTGAAGTCCAAGACGCTGCAACAGGTGAGGAAACAACCAGCGATCAGCCGCCAGGCACTTATTAAACCAGTGTAACAGACCGCAAATCCTCAGTATTACAGTAGGAGTCCTCAGGAAAGCAGGTTTCTCCCTTGTCTGTGGTGTCTTCTCCCCTACCACGTACTCCTCCTTCTTTTGCTGGCAAACACCTCTCTACTTCCACTAGCACTTTGCCCGGGCTGGGTTTTGCCTACCTGCTGCTGTGGACTGTACATTAATGCCATTGAGGAAGAAACAACTTTTGAACAAAATAGGTAAAATGTTTGTTAGACAAAAGAGACATTGGGCAAAAATACCTGGCTTGGACCTCGAAGGAGCTCTGTTCCTGGTATTTCTAACAATTTCCTTCTCATGTCACAGAAAATCCATTAACTACTTTAATTGACATTGTCTAATAGGACCTTCTGCTCCACTTCAAACAATCTTCTGCAGCATTTTCCATCCCAATAAATCTTTGCATGATATTTGTTCCTTTCTTTCTTGATTTGTTTTCCAAATGTAACAGCCACCAGTAAACACTGAGTTTGAATTCATTTTTATTTCCCCAACTCTCAACTCTTTACGGGTCACAGAAGGTATTAGTGTGTCAGTTTTTCAACCAAACTACTACATGGAATCCAAAGTTGTTGTCACTCATCTTGGTTTCTAATCCTCATTGCCATCAGTATTGCTTACTAAAAGGCAAGGGGCTATTGATCTTCCCTCATTTAAAGTCCTGTAGTGCCTCTCAAAATCTCAGAAACAAAGCTCCTTAGTTTGAACACTTAGCATGATTTTGAGAGTTCTGCCTGTCCCTAAAGGGTTGTGCTCCCAAAAGATTGTGCACAGGTTCACTCACCCCTTGCTCTTAGAATGCCTAGAAGTCAGGCTAAGAGCACATCCAAGGCCCAAAGGCCACCTGTCTTCTCTACTTTACAGACAAAGTATATTTTATGTTTTAGTTCTTTGTCCTATATTACACTATTCTCTGACCCAGTAATGACTTGATGTTTCCATCGACATGTACACTCATAATGGTATGGATTATATTTTAGTTTTTCTCTTTTTTATAAATTATCTTAATGTATGATAGTCTTTCTTTTCCCAAGCCTTATGTGAAAGATATAAAGGTTCATATTCACCATGTGAATTCCATAACCCCCATATATACATTGTTCACATAGATATATGTATGTGTGTGTTTAGCTGTTATGATAAAAATATTGTATTCCAAGGAGCTTATGAACAATAAAATTAATTTCCTTCTTACCTCTTGAGGTTAGGATGACTAAGAAAAACAAAGTTTGGCATTGGTGGACTCACTTTGTAATTTCTAGATAACTGTCTTTGAGGGGGACATTCATTTTTTTTTTTTTTTTTTTTTTTTTTGTGGGATCAGGGTTTGAACTCACGACCTTGCACTTGCCCAGCAGGCACTTGTGCCTCAGAGCTATCTCCCCAGCCCCTGAGGGGGACATTATTAACCTTTATTTTATTTTATTTTATTTTTTTTTGTGGGACTGGCATTCGAAATCATGACCTTGCACTTGCATGGGGACATTCCGTAGAGCTTCTATTATAAGGAAATAAGAGCTGTTACTGAGGAATCAAACCTCCTCAGGATCAAATCTCCTAGAAGTTCTACCTCTGAGTACTGTGGACTTGAGGGCTGTCTCAGTATATGAATTTTGTGAGGCCCAGACACTTAACACTGGTTGAATAAGTGAATAATGAAATAAACTTTAAAAGAAGTGAATAATTTCTGCCAAGCAGAGTAATTAAGGTCAAATTTGCCCACAAAACAAAGGTTTCTCAAGCCATAGGATCTCAGGCAAGAGAATGCAATGATCTTTCCTGATAAGAAAACAGAAGGTAAAATGTGATTGACAGCTGACTGGCCTAAAGATAGCATGCAGGCACTGGCCCAGGGCAGCCTAGAGTCACCTAATGTGGGCCCAGAGTCAGGGGAGAGTAAGCAGCCAATGTGTAAAAGGAAGGATTCAGGAGAGGAGGGAGCTATGCATTGGTAGGAGCTACTCACTCAGTGGTATTAATATCACGGTGTTATCATGGCCCTCCATATTCGTAATGAATTTAGCTCTGTGATATTTGTACAGCCCATTCAGCTTTCATTGAATTCTTAGAGTGATAAATCATTTCCTATTCCTTTACTTTTTAAAGGTTTGTCTATATTTCTAGTTAGCTTTACATAAGCAAAATATCCATGTATTTGTTTTTGAACCAGACTGATAATGTCCCAATTGGACTACTGAAATAATTTAAATTGAGTGTGATTACTGGTGATGTTGATTTTGAAATCTACTTCTACTGGTTTTCTGTGTAGTCTTGTTATTTTCTGTTTTTATGTTACTTGGAATTTCATTGTGTACAAAGGTGGCTTTCTTCCATAGTCTAAGATCATGTCTCATCAGATAAAATTGTGAACGAAAATACATCTCTAAAACTAAACTCAATAAAACTAAATTAAATTAACTAAAAATTAAAAATAAATAAAATTTTTCTCTTAATCATGATTATTTTATTGTTTACAAACCAAAAAAAAAAAAAAAAATCAAGCATTACCTTGAACGATGTAGAAAAATATTTGATTTCTCAGTTAAAAGAAGACTGAATGCCTGCTAAGTCCAGTGTGGAAAAGAGGACATGAAAATTGTAGGAGTGAAGAAAAGATGGAGGTGGCAAAGACAGACTGAAATGCAGATGTACATAGAGCTAGAGGCAGAAATATTACTTTTTGGCATTTGTAATCTTAGGTTGAAGTGCATGTAAGATCGTACCCCTATATCCTTCCAGTTAACTTTCTGGCATAGTGTGGGTCTCCAGATACCTCATTTTGGCCTTAGTACACGATAAAGCAGGCTAATATTCACATCTTTCCCCATCCATATTTTTCCTTAAATATTTCTACAAACCATCTTCTTCTTTCTCTTCATGTCTTGGAGAAGACACACTGCAAAGTTCTCAATTGAAATAAAACCCTGTTGTTTTCATAGTTTTTGCCTTTCTCTGTAAGTAAGTCCAAAAACCAGCCAGAAAGGAAAGCTAAATGTGGTACATTAATAACCTTTGTGATGGAAAGCATTCCCTGAATCATAGGAAGAACAGTGTCGACAAACCACTCCATGTGTGCTGCCTGCTGCTGCAGGCACCTGGCTCCCAGTGCAAGCGGGGATCTGCATGGTAACTGATACTGCGGGCTTCCTGTGCATGCTACCTGCAAGAGCAATGCTAGGAAGCTGCTGCTACCCCCGCTCATAAACGGAGATGGGCAAGGAGACGAAGCCTATCTTAGTGGGCTCCATGGTGGGATCTGTCCTGCATGTATGCTGCTTACCACAAGCTGCTAAATCGGAATACATTTTCTGGTGGTGTTTTAGTACATAATTCTCAGAATTTTCAAGATAAACTTCATGAATGTTGGGATAATGGTGGGAGAGAACACTGAAAATAAGAGAAAATAAAAATATTAAAAGTATTCTTTAATATTAAAAGCATGACAGGAAAACCCATGAGCTGGCTTGGTAAGGTTTCCCTAAACTATATGAAATCAGGCATATACAAACCATGTGATAAGATACATCTTCAAAGTTAGCAAGACATATTTTCACAGTTTTCCCATTTCATGGCCAATCTATATGCTGTTGACAAACTCCAGTTAGTTCCCCAAGGAATTCTTATGTTTCTGTTTCTGAATGTTACTAAAAAGAGAGCAGTTATCACAAAAAAATGTTTCTATCATGTCATTGTGTCCTAGAAATTTTTGGCTAACCTACATGAGAATTCAACACATAGATAAATAACGCCATGAGCTCCACAGTTTAAAATTCACACACACAAAAAAATTCATGCTCTCCCTGGATACTATAACATAAAATATGCAATATGATGTTTTAAGAAAGATTGAAAAATAAGTAGAAAATGTATGTTCTCAGCAGGAAAAATAATGTGTAGACCTCAATTCATTTTGTGTCAAAAAAATAGACATTAAATTTGTTCAGGTTTGCTGCATAAGTTTTGTACTGTTTCTGAAATAAATTTAAGGATATTAAAAATGAATTTAAAAGTTGAAAAATGTGAAGAAATGATTTCTCAGTGCAGCTGTATTTATTTGTCAGAAAGCAGAGAACAAAAGAATGCCCTAGTCATCTTGCAATAAATAGTCTACTCTTGTCTGGGTGTGCCTGAAGTTAAGGTCTCTACCCTTATTTCTTGTCCTAACCAGTGGAGCTGAATGAATAAGAACATTTCTGAATTTTGCTTGAGAGAAATTCCATCACACTGAGCTGCTAATATTTAAGCATATGGAGATTATCTAACATGTTAAATCAGTCTCCCATGCAAAAAAGAAATGGCTGTGATTTTCCTGTGCAATACAACTGTACAGATTAATTAGAGTCCACATACTATTGACTTTCACTTATTTAAGCATTACATAACTGAAATATACCAAGTGCAGTTAACCTGAAAATTATTCCCCATAAGGGAATTTATCAATAACCTCATAGTGCACCAAAGGAATACTTTGCATTAATATTATTTTTAATTAGTTATGTGGTGAGTAAATGTTTCTAATGATTAGACACTTCATGTGGGTAGATGGACAACTATTTCATGACACTTCATATTTAATTAATCTCTTAATTCTTATTCAAAGAAGGAGAGGGAAGTAGAAAGACTAAATTTGTGAAGGAAATAGATGAGATATAGCTTGTGGATAAATACCTAAAATGTTGCTTTAGCGCTCTACATTGATCAGGGCTTTGGCTATCGCTTAGTAGTACTGCAAGCATGAATAATAATAATTCTGGAAAATTGTATTAGCCTTGAGGAAGTTTTCTGCATCAAATCATGTAATCAATACATTGTACATTATCATAAACCTCATAGCTTCAGTATTTAGGTTATTACGGCGCTGTAAAAGCAAAGTTAATTTGCCTGGGAGACTGCTGTACATGAACAGTCAGGGAAACTCCTAGAAATCCTGATTCAGGAGTATGGAATAATTGAGTCTCAGCCAATCAGGGCAGCTGAGCTTTGGTTAATATGGCATGAACAACAGTTTCAGTTGTACCCAAATGAAGCAAATACTGAGTTGTAACCAACAAGCTCTTTGGGAATCTTATTTCCATCATTTTTCTCAAAATCTTGGTATTAGGAGTCAAACTCAGGACTTGTGCTTGACAGGTGGGCTCTGTGTTGTTCTCCCTCTCTCTGTCCCCTTATTTCTCTCTCCTGTCCCTAAATGGTTTCAACCACATTCATTCTCAGGCCTTTCTCACTCTGTCTTGGCAATGAGGGCTTGCCAGTCGTAGAATCATGGCTGAAAGTCAGTCAAGCCTGTAAGACCGGAGTCACTGGAATTTTCTATGTTTGCAAAAGTTTAAATGAATTCCTAAAGAAATGAATGCCTGTCCACACATAAAACCATAAACTTGTGTTTCTTAAGATTCCTACTGGCTTCCCATTATACAATGGCAGTGATCAAACTCAGAGTGAGAGTTATGTTCAGGTTGGTTGAACTACTAGCTAGGGGATTAAAATCTGAGTTCTGTAGGACTCCCACACTTAAGATTCCAATAGCAATTTCAAAAGTATGAGCTACACTCTGGCCAACATACCCTAGATTGGAGTTCCTGTGAGCTCAGCCCTTGGGGTCTGTTTGTCAGAATCACTCATAGAATTTAGGGAAACATTTCATATTCTTAGTGATTTATTACATAATATACCACAACGGGCACAGCTGAACAGCTAAAGAGAAGATACACATAGCTAGGTGTACCAGAAAGGGCGTGGAGCCTCCCTGCCTCAGTTAGCATAGCCTCCATGTGGCACGTCCTTGAGCTGAGTGACCCGGCAGTGCTCGGGGTCTTATCACTGGGGGACTTAACATGTAAGCCAATGTACACAGGGTCTGCTTGCTGACGAGCAGATTAACTTTGGTCCATTGTTCTTGCCTAGTTCTGTCCCATGATAAGGCTTAGACATAACGACCGCAAAATGGCTGAAGAACACTCCAGAAAATGAAATTTTTGTTTTCCACATATCATTGTGTAATAAAAAGGGTCAGAAATCCACAGCCAGATAGCCGAGAAAGGAATCACTCATGATGATCCTCTCACATCTGGTGTCACCAAAAGAGTGAGCAGGTACTTTGGGTGGAAAGAACTCACTCTTTGCATACCACAGTGTCAAAGCTGCAGCAGTAGCAACAACATTAAATTACAGTGCATGAAATGAAATAAATACACACTTAAAATCAATGATTGGGTAAATACATCAGTGAAAATAAGGGATGTATTTTCTTTATGTCAGAATTCCAAATAATAGAGTTCAGAACACTGTGGGAGTCTAAAAATTATAATTAGAATGCCTCAGTAATAAATACCTCCAGCTATGCACACTGAGCAACAGAAGAAGATACAGGATAATTACAGAGCTTGCAGATACCCCTGGGAAAATGTTTATTAATTACTGTGGTGGTTTTAACTTATTTTCACAAATTCATTCGCTGTTCCCTTCCGTTAAAAGTACAGCTCAGTTCCCTTCTCGTTGAGGGTAGGTGGGACTTGGTGACTCATTCTCATCAAATATAGCAGGGAAATGAGAAAATATTATTCTAAGGAAATACAGCATGAGAAGAAACAGAACACAGGGCATGAAATGACTATGACCAAATAATCAAGTCTGATGTCACCAGCATGACACAAATGGAATTCATGCCACGGGCACACAGAGGACAATGAAAAGGACTTCCTGTGACCAAAGCCGGAACAATATAAACAACAAAATGACCTGAATTCCTGTGACCATAGGTGCCAGAGCTGATGCAGTGCACAAGTGTCTTTTCCTTTCTGCCATCATCCTTTCCTCGAAACACCAACAACATTCACCTAAAGCTGCATTGGGAATGGCTAGAAAAAGTACCTACTACTCCTGAAAAAAATCGAAGCTCTAAACATGGAGGCAAGCCCTTAGAGCACACTCTAGATCGTACCTATTTTATAGCCTCCAAAACCAAATACAATACACCATTCAGGATTTGATATCAGAGAGGAAAGGAATACTCAAAAGCTACTGAAACCCAAAATGAAGTGTGGGTTAGCCGATCAAATCCTATCAGCATCAATTCTGGGCACCTGATAGATATCACATGGTTATGTAAGATTTTACCTTTAGAGGAAGTTAGGTACAATATGTATAGGAATTTGCTGTGAAATCATTCTGTAATTTCAATTTTTAAAGATAAATTTAGGGGACACCCACTCAGGAACTCCCTCCAGTCCCTCTATTGGACAGGCACTTTCTTTCCCTAATAAATATGTTCTGCCCATGAAAACACAAAGAAAACATAAATTTAAATTTAAAGGGTTATTCTCCATCATGTCCTGAATTTGGGAAATTCTCCATGAGTCTCGTTCTTCGTGTCCTTATTCTGACAGCGTTATAAGACTATGTTGGAGGTCTTTGCATTCTTGTTTTTGCATTTGGGGTTGGTGTTCATAATTCTTTTACTTAGTACCATTGTTCAGTATTGGCTTCAAGGTAATGTCAGCCCCTTACATTTGATCTTAGTCGAAAGACCAAAGGAAGCAATGTGTCTGCCCCTGAAAAGAGCTTCGGAGTTGTTCCCCTCACTTGAACTTTTGGATAGCTTCGAATTTTAACTCTTATTAAATATTTATTAGAAGATACCAATCAAGCTTTCCCTTGCTAAATTGGCAACAAGCACCATGGAACGCTCTTTGCTTCTTCATATATAGTACAAGTGGCTTCTCAGCCCAGAGCTGCATCGTGCACGGTGTATAACGTTCCATTACTCATCTTTGCAGCCCTGAGCTTTGCCGCCTTCGTGGTGAGGCCTTATGCTCTGGGTTGGGGTATGTTTGGCAACATAATTGGATTCTCTCTGCGGAACTAGAACAGAAATGCCTCCAGCCTTTGGAGTAGTAAAATTTCCTCTCATCGAAGAAAAAGTAACAGAATTTTAATATACTGTCAGCAGTTTGTTTTTTCAAATAGATAATAGGGAGAGAATTAGATATATTTCTTATAGACAGATGGCTTGTGTGTGAAAAAGTGGTTGGCAAACTAGTTTCTGATGATGCAAATTGTGTTTATGTTATGTCCACAGTACCAAGCAAATAATGCATTATTCTAAATTGATCTGATGATGAAAATATGTAATATAACCATTGTTAAATTTAAACAATAAAAAACTGAAACTTGAAAAAAAAAAGAATTTAGTTGTAAATTAATAAAAAGTAATGCCAAAGAAGATACTAAGCATGAAAATTAGAGTTTCATACTCTATTTGACATTAGAATTTCATCCTATGACAGGGGCTATACTTTGACTAAAGAGAATAGTGACCCGAGTATGGAAACAATGCGACGTTTCACTTGCTATCACTTTAGTTTTTCCCTCGGTACATTCTTCCCTCTGTAAGAAGCTGTAACCTCACAACGTTTACCCAGGGGATGTGTTTTCTTTGCTACCATAGTGCCTACAAAGGTTATATGTTAATTACAGAAATTCAGAAGTCAGTACGTCAGAACTTTCAGTATAAACCTAGTGAGCTCTGCACTATTACAATGTATTTTTCCCTTCCTTATGCAGTTGCGCAATGTGGATCTCAGAAAAAGGACACAGGCACAGAGAAGTGCAGAGTAATATGCTACAAGGCCAACGGATTCCATCACACTACAAGAACTAAGTTTTGTAAACTTTATACAGATTTCACAAAAATATGTCCTACCATTTTTCAAGCAGTCCTCAAAAAATTAAGATCCTTTAACCATCTAATGAGAAAGAATCTTTCGTCTGCAAAATTTTGATATACACTTGTCATTTTAGGTTAAAGGCACCAGAAATCCCTTTCTTTTTCCCTTCTTGGTCATATCACCCTGAGTGTTCCCATATTTTATAAATTTTGAAATGTACCATGTTCCCAGACCGGAGGTAGCAGTTCCTTCAGTAAGAACAAACTAAATAAAATTTTATCCCTAAATGCCCACTGATTGTGAGATTTCTGGAGGAGCAGAAAATATAAAATCAGATCATTGTCAACAAAATTTAAGTTGAATGTCTTAAGTTACTGCTTCAAATTAGAAATGAATGTTGTATATCACAGTAGGCACGCAGGGTTTTTTTGTTTGTTTGTTTGTTTGTTTGTTTTTTCCTTGTGGACACATCAACTGAGCACAGCAAAAGCAATAGCAGCCCTGTTGGCAGGGCTTTATAGCTCCAGGAACACCTCTTCCTGGGGAGCAGAGAACCCCAGATGAAATTCCAGTTCTGGTAGACGTACTCTGTTATTAAAAGGCCTCCGTAGAACAGGAGCATCCTGGCCACAGAAGAGCATCTTGGTGTTTAAAAATAGCACCTGCTGAGGTTTCTCAACGCTGTCTCAAAATGACTGTGTGCCACTTGGGCATTCGCCTGCTCCCTTAATCTCTCATGCACATATTGCTCTACAGAAACATAATTTACTGTTTTCATTTCTTCGTAATTTAAAAATATTGTTGGCTTTTAGGAGTAAACAGAAACAATAATTACTAGAAATAATGGCTACAGCGTGCTGCAAGATCTGCCGTGGAGAATGGAATAGACTATTTTTAAAATGTGCGCAATACTTCGCACTGCCTTTGCTCAGAAGGAGGGACTTGAATCCCTGATGCAAATGCCACTGTGTTGATCCTTTGACTTGTTTGTGGCAGCAGTGACCTTGCAGAGGCTCACGAGGCTTTGCGGCCGAGGCCGTTGTGATTTCTGCGTTCCTAGGTGCTTGTGTGAAGAGACTGAACATAGTAGGCCCTGTTTTCTGGCACAGAGGCGCCTGGCTCAGTGCCCAGCCAGGGAAGGAGGGGACCCAAGCTATGCAATTTCCACCTTGTCTGCCAGTGGATTAGAGTGCCACAGCAAACTCATCTGAATTAAACAGACCCTCATAATCAGAGCTTAAGAAACTTACCTAAAGCTCCTGTATTCTATAATGATTTGTTACATAGCAATGGGTAATTTATGTAAAAATGTGTTGCTGCAGTAACAGATTTAGATTTTGCATCTATTTTATGGCTCCCCCCGCATAGAATTTCAAGATAAGATCAGCAACTATTTCCTTTTTTTTTGCTCCTGCCTGTGCCTTACAGTACCTACTAGATCAGTGCATAGAAATGAATTAATGAATTGCTTAACGAAAAGTACTTTCCACATGATACGGTCTTAATTTTAAGATATTCCATCATTTCTGGTGTCCTAAGAAAGCTGTCACCAAGACCAACCTCAACTGTCAGGGACAAATCAGAAGTTCTCTTTGTAGGGGCAACTTGACTCTTCTTCTATTCATAAATCAAAGCCTGATGTCAAGAATCCTGGTTTCCCCCCGCATCCCAGAGATTTTGTTTTGTCTCATAAGTATAATTGTATTAAATTGCTTCCATCAACCAAAAGTAGCTGTTTAAAATTGGTTTTAGAGTCAGATTACTGGTGACTATAAATTTAAAAGAGGTTTGTTTTGAAGGGGATAAAACTGAGCCCTAAGATGGGAACACAGCAGTGAAGTGGGAGCCAGGGCTCTCAGGTGTGGCTTATAAGAATGTGCTTATGAACAAGAATAACGTTATGCTTACCTTGGGGGATAAATTGTTTTGGAATGGGCTTTAGGATGAAAGGTAAGCGTAACTCTTTCTTGGTAAGCTTGATCAGCGGTAGACTCCTGTCTTATCACAATCACAGAAGGCACTAGCGATCTTACAAATTGCAATAAGCACCAACAGGTCTGACAGGTCCCAAGTTGACTTGTAATGAAAAGTGTCAGTGTGTGTTCTGGAAAGACTAAAGAAAATGGCCTACATGCTGAATCAATAGGGAAATAAGTGAAATGTTCTTAGTTACTTAAAAATGATTAATTTCTAATTGACAGTTGTTAATTGCAGGTCACAACGAACTCATACATGTGATAAATATGATTATGTAACAGAAATTAATGTTTCTGTTTGATTCATAGAACAGATCGATGTACAAATCTTAAACTGAGAGTTTGGTTGATTTCTATCATGTTTCTACAAAAAAAAAAAATGATTTTCATGTTACTGACACTTTCTAATATACTGAGGGAAAATACTGTCCCTATATACCTCTGAATCTGGATTCCCTGACCAATGGGCATGAAAGCATGTGTGAGTAGGATTCCTTGTGACTGAGAGACAATACCTGATAGCAATAATTTAAACCACTGCAAATTTAATTTGGTTCATGGCTTTGGAGAGTTCAGTCCATGGCAAAGTGGTCCCAAGACAGAAGAGGCCTGGTGGAGGGGCTCGTGAGTGACAGCTGTTCATCCAGCCCACGGCACCCACGAAACAAAGAGTCAAGGTGTCTCAGTTACTCTGTTCTCATTGATGGGACAAACACCCAACACTCAAAATGAAGGAAGGAAAGGTTTATTCAGCTCACAGTTACTGGAGGTTTCAGTCCATATTCAGCTGGCTCCAAGGCAGAGGGGCACATGGGAGAGGACAGCCTTCCATGGTGGCAGGCAGGAGCAAGAGTGCAGGGAAAGAGCTAGCTGCTCAAGCAGCTGACTTCTCTTCCTACATTACATTGAAATGCAAATCACCTGCCCCAGGAGAGAGCTAGGGCCCACTTCCACAATAATCAATGGCAAATTCCAGAAGCAGCCTCATGACTGCATGAGGCTTTGGGAGTCACCTATGCACAAACCATAACAGAGGGGCAGAAGCGAGTGTAAGTAGGTACCCTTTGTGTCTGTCCTAGAATGACTCTCGTCAGACTACAAGACACACTGAAGTATGAGCTTTACAATGGAACAATAGACTGATGCATAGAGCATCCCATGATGCAGTTAACTTTCAAAAGCCCCTCCTCAGAGTTGTGAGACTTCTGAGGACCATTTTATGTCTAAGCATAATAGAAAGGAAGATTTACACCTTAGAAACTTATTGCAACTTATCTGGGTATACTTGAGGTTACTCTTCCTTTTCTTATTGAAAAAAAAAAAAAAAAAAGATTCCCAGTACTGATAAGCATGTTACTATACAAGTGTTCAGTATATACAATTTAAGATTGTACATTTTTCTGATGTTTGGTGAATTCCTCTATAGGTATTTGTTAGAAGTAGTTGATTTAAAGTTGTGTTTAAGCCTCTTATTTTCTTTTCAGTCTTTTGTCTACTAAGTGTTTATATTATTTAAATTTGTTCAAACTTCTAGTTTTCCCTCTAGCATATGATGAAGTCATTGCTCTTATTTTGTAATAAGGGAAAGACTGGCCAAGCTGAAGATCAGCAACAGTAAATTCATCAAAGAAGAAAGACAGAGTGCATTAAACTGAAAACTCAAGAGACATGGAAAATGATTTGTGACATTCCGGGGACAAGTTGAAATCAGACGCAAGCAAGAAAACTTAGAGTGTATTGACAAATTAGTGAAGGATGGATACTACCTATATGGAGAATTCAAAATTCCTGAGTAACTATCAGAACCAAATTGACTTATCCTTTTAGCAAACATTCAGTAAAATTGTTAATTGTAAATATCATCAGAGCTTTCTCTTTCACGCTTCCAAGAAGGGTATCTACTTTGTGAGATCTTATTTGATGTTCAGGGAGAGGAATATACAGTTCCCCACCTTTTGTCTTTTCTTTCTCACCTAGAGTGGAGAGGTAAAAGCTAAGATTTATTAATGAACGTCACATCCCAGGGACACAGGCCTACTCAAGACTGAGAACATATCACTGGACTGCAAAATTCGCTCCCTTTTCCACTACCATACTGTTTCATCAACGGAAAGAACTCTTAACTAGTAAGCATTTGATGCCTTAAGGAAATACATGTAAGAGCTTCTGTTTAACAACGGATACCTAAGGAAGCCTAAAGAAATTATAAAGAAAAATAAATGAACAAAAAACATCAAAGAAAAGTTGAAGCCAAAGACATCCTCAGTTATAGCCAACAGAAACACTGCTGAATCTTAGGCAGACAAACATGAATTCTCTAGCTATAGATCTGCTTAGATAAGCTCCTCCGACCCACTCACTGTACCTACTCTAAGCAGTCTCCAACATGATGTTACAAGGGATGACTAAAGGAAATGAAATATCCTTTTAAGTGTCAAAGAAAACTGATAAGCAAACAGATATTTTCAAATTATTATGCTAAAACTTAAGTAATTATTATGAATGTGCTTAACACTTTAATAAAGATGACCAGCTAACAAGAATGGATTAAGGGGGCCCGGCAGGATGGCTCAGTGGTCTAAAGCTTAGGCGGCTTCAGGGACGGCAGTTCGATCCCTGGCACCACATGCTGAGCCAGCCCTGCCCTCAGGGCAGGCTGTGCCGGCCATAAAAATAAATAAATAAATGAACAAAAGTTCTGAAACAAGAAAAAAAAATAAAAAATAAGAGTGGATTAATAGTATGAACAGAAATCAAAAAGTCTAAAGAAGAATAAAAAAGGAATGACAATAGCAACTCTAGTAGAAACGAAGAGCACTGTTCTTGACTTGACATTCTAGATGAAAGCAAGTGAGCAATTAGTAAGCTTCAAACGCTTCAATAAATTTCTCCAAAAAATATAACATCTTCTGTAATATTCTTTCTCCTTTCAATGGTGCCATTTTTTTCTTGCCTTCATCTTACATGTCTGCCGTTAGGTTTTGGCATGCTTAGAAGGGAGGGAAGAATACCTTCAGCCTTAAAAAAATCTTGTTTCTTCATTTTGAGACACAAAGTCTAGCTAAATTACTAAATTGACCCAGTTGTCCTTGAATTTGTTATTCTCCTACCTTAGCCTCCAAAGGTGCTGGCATTATAGGTATGCACTACCATGCCAGGCTTTTAGGCTCCCTTAGCAATGAGGAATATTCATATTAATAATTTCTTAATATCTATTTGCTCCAACACTATACCCATAGTAGCTTTATTTGAGCTTGCATGGTAATTTTCTTTATAGTCTTTTGCATTCAATCTGCTTGTTTCTTGGAGTTAAAGTGTGTTCTTTAGGCAGCATATAGTTGAACCATATTTCAACAGATCAAATGTAAAATTTTAATCATCTAATTTTTTATTTTATTACTTTATGATATATTTTATGTTAAAGAGAATCAAAAACAATGAAAATGGTGCAGAATTTCAAAACAAGATGACAGGAAATTATCAATAGTTGCTTTATCATGCTGGTCCCAGGCCCGGCACCACACATGGGGCGCATTGAGACTGGTCATGGCAGTGAAGACCTGTAATTCCAGCCCTTGGGAGCCAGTAAGGCAGTAAACAGGAGAATCACTATAAATGTGATCTAGTAGTGAAACCCTGAACACCCTGAGACCCTTCTCTAAAACAGAGAGAAAAAAAATAGTTGCTACGTTGCACATTGTTATCTGCAAGGTGTTGCTCAGATTACAAAATATAGCCATTGAAAATTGATCAAATAATCAAAGCAGTAACTATTCCTTTCATGGAACTTGTGCAAATTAGTAATCATATATATGTATGTCATATATGATTTATTAATTATATATAAACTTGAGAAAGTACATAAACACATGAAAATTAAATTATACCCTCCAGAACAAGCAATAGGTCACAGATGAGACTAACAGAGAAATTAAACAATATCTATAATTAAATCAAAATATAGAATTAACACACTAGAACCTGTGTGATGCAAGGAAAGCAGTCATAGGGGAAAATTACAGCAGTGAACTTTCACAACAGGAAAACAAAACAAATACAGACAGACAACCTTATTTTGCAATTCAAGCTTTTAGAAAAGGAAGAGAAAGTCAAACCAAAGCCCAAAGAAGGGAAAGCTATGGACTGCCAAGGTGGAGCTAAAAGAATTTCCACTGCCTAGAAGGAACCAGAGAATCAAAAGGATGACCTGAGGGCATCACAAGAGGCTGCAGCTCTCTGCACTTTGCAGCCCCAGAGTTGCAAAGGAGAGAGGTTTTGCCTTGAGAACAAAACCGCAGAAACCCAAGTACCATAACGGCAGCAGCAGCTATACCAGGTTCCAAAATGGCGCCAGCATAGAGAATTTATTCCTCAAAATCAAGGTCAGAGTATTCATCCATCCATGTACTCCACCCCTACAGTCGAGAGAGAAGGAAGCCTGGCTACTACTCCAGCTGGCAGCAGATCTTGGCATCATTCACATGGCAGTTGTTTTAGGTGCATTGAGAATGCAGTAGTTCTGAGGTTAAGAGGGCTACTACCTATATTGGAAAAGACCTGGGAGTCTAGGCAGTGTGCCCCTGAGAGGGCAGTGTGTAAAGTTGTGTGTGAGAAGACTGTTCAGTGGGAATCCCAGAAGTTTGTAAAAGCCAGGAACATGGATCATGCAAAGAGGGAGCATAGCCCGCCTAAGAGAGAAGCCATGGAAACTACCACCAAGAGACTCATAGCACCAGAACTACATGGAGCTCACAACTCAGTGCAGACTGTTTCGGATGTTCCACTTGGAACTATGGGATTAAATGTTTACCCTGATCGATTTCGTACATGTGTTGGTCCCAGCGTTTTGTATTCCCCTGTTGTTTGCAACTTTTGGAATTGTAATGTTTATCTTCTGCCTTTGAATGTTGGGTATGTTTAAATTTTCTATTGTACAGGGGCTCCCAGTTGAGAGTTTGTGTTGGAACTTGGAGGAGCCTTGGGACTTGGACTTTTCAGCAAGGCTGAAACTGTTGGGTCTCTGGCAATTCTTCCAGATGGACTAAAATGTATTTTGCACAAAGGGATATGTATGAGACTTTGGGGGCCCAGGGGCAGAATGTTATAGTTTATGTCTAGTTGTCTCCCCAAAGCCACATGCAATCATGAGGCGGGGACTTCTAGAATTTGAGACTTGACTCATGAGGCACTGGTATTATGTGTTTTAGTACTAATGGGGTTATCGGTCTGAGTATGGCTGGGATTATGGGTGTGACCTAAGGTGGACAGGCTGAGGCAGAAAGCCTGAATGTATTATAAAGAGAGACAGAGACACAGACTAGGCTGTTGCTCTCTGATTGCCTGGTTATTCCATTGCCTCTGTCGCCATTGTTGCTGTTCCACCGCCATCAACTGCTGCTCTCTGACCTGTGCCACTCAACCTTGAAGCCGTCCAAATATGGACTGAAAGGTCCAGTAACTGTGAGCTAAATAAACCTCTTCTTCCTTCATTTTGAGTGTCAGATATTTGTTCCAGCAATGAGTAAAAACTAAGACATTAGTGATCAGTCTAATGCTCTCTATATTGTAAATTACAGAACTCTGAAAAAAGAGATCATCTTTAATAAATGGTGCTGCAGAAATTGCTCTCTGTGAGCTGAAGACTAAAACTAGACCCAGTTCTATCACTACCGTAAGACTAATGTCAAAAGGGACATAACGTATTAATATTAAAACAGAAACAATAAATCTACTGGAAGAGAAAATAGATAGAAAACTTGATGACATAAGAATACACAGAGTGTTCATGAACCAAAAAACGAACTGTACAGGAAATACTTTAATCATCAAATGGGAACTCACCTTACTGAAAATCTTTGTACATCAAAAGAAATCAACAGAAAACTGAAAAGAAAATCCCTAAATTGGAAAAAAAAATATTTAGGTAATTATCCATGGGGCAAAACACATTTATGTAGAACACATAGAGAATTAATAAAAGAATCCCCTAAAATTCAAAGCCCAAATCCAAAAACGGGTGATGAAGATGAAGAAATACAACAGGCATACAAATATATGAAAAAAGTGTTTTAGTATCACTGGTCATTTCAGAAAATCTGAGAGTCCATCTTACCCAAGAATGAATGGCTAGCTTCAAAGATATCAACCAATAACATGTACTGAAAAGCTGTGAAGAAAAAGGAACTCTTCTCTACTTTTGGAGAGAGTGTAGACTGCTACAGCTATTTGGAAATCAGTGTGGAGATTCCTCAAAACCAAGATAGGGATCCCATTCTACCCAGATATTCCCTTTCTGTGTATTTTCCCAGAATTGCAAACGTCATAACATAGTGTGCCCCAAGTATATAGCAGCACAATTTGTCATAACTAAATCAGCCCAAATGACCATCAACTGAAGTATGAATACAAAAATGTTGTACTTCTGTATAATGGAATATTACTCATCTATAAAAATGATAAACTTCAGGCTTTTTTACTTAATTGGATGTAACTACAGGCCATATTTCAGTGAAATGAATCACATGAACATACATAAACATCATATTGTCTCTCTAGTATAAGAAATTGAAAGAGCAAATAAGAACCAAAGGATGCAATAGATATTCCGAAAAAGAAAGAAACTGCTTAAATGAAGTAATGGGTGTCTCGTTTACTCTTCTCTTGTTGCTGGGACAAATACCCAACACCTAAAATGAAGGAAGGAGAGGTTTATTTAGTTCACAGTTACTGGAGGTTTCAGTCCGTACTGGGCTGGTCCAAGGCTGAGTGGAACAGGGGAGCGGGCATCCAGTTCATGGTGGTGGAACAGCAGCAATCGCGACAGAGGCAACCGACCAAGCAGAACAACAGAGGGCAACAGAGATCAACACAAAGCAACAGAGAGAATCTATTTCTGTGTCTCTCTTGTATTACATTCAGGCTATCCACTTCAGACCATACCCCTAAGCCCAGAAGTACTAAAATCCATAATCCTAGCAGTACCAAAACACATAATCCCAGTGAATCATGAGTTAGTCTCAAACTAGAACTCCCCGTCCTATGAGTGCATGAGGCTTTGGGGGTCAAAGAGATGCAAACCTTAACAATGGGGCTGTGGAGAAGAGAAAAGAAAAAGACTATATATAGTGGCTATTAAGTTACTATTTCTTTATTCCTTGTTATTTTAAAGAAATCTTTTATTTTGTGATCCTTAGCCACAATCCTGTCTTCAAGTTTTGCAAGTCTTTCTGCAGTTTCTTTCAAGTGGTTTTAGCAGCACTCAGTGGAAGTTTTAGCCTCATAGATGTCTTTTGAATCCACGTTAACCATTGCATTTCAGGTGTGTGTCTTTAATTTTCTTCTATCTTGTGTCTTCTGGACTTGCTCTGGGAGGGCTAGAGGTGTGAGGTTGCAGTTTGTTTTTGTCTCTTGTCATTTTATATTTTAAAAATTTATGATTTTTACATTTCTTCCCGGCATGAATTTTTGTCGTTGGTGGCTATATCACTATTATTGCGTCCTCTCTAGGAAAAGTCTGGTCTTCAGGGGTGTCTTCTTGGAGGAGGCGCTTCATTTTTGTTTATCCAGAAGCCCTAGTTCCTTAGTTAATTAAGATTGGGATGTTGCTATTTGGCTCAGGCTCCAGTTTTTTGTTGTTGGGCTGTGGTTAGTATTATTACAGAAGAGAAAACAACTGACTACAATAAACATGACGTTCTAGCTAAGGTAGTTTAATTAATTAGCAGCAATGGTAGTTGGACATTAGGGATAAAGTGTTGTCCTTTGGTAGAGCAGTTTTTACCCTGGGGAAATCTAAGGACACTGGATGAAACAAAGAGAATCGAACTGAAGTAAAAGCCAGGCTGGAGGACGTAGGGTGATCACTGAAGCCCTGGCAAACCAGAGGACAGGACAGAAGAGAAAGAGTGAAGGAGCAAAATCAAGGGATTCTCTGCACTTTGTCTCAGGGTGGGATTTGTTTTGCATCCAGAGTTCTTCCCAGCCATTTGGAAAAGAGAAAAAGAAATATGAAAAACAAACAGAAAAAAGGAATAATAAATAAAAAAGAGAAACTGGACAGGTGTAGCCTCACCTGATTATTTCTACTCTGTGTGTCCTCAAACATAATGTTTGTTCATCTAATTTACTACCTAGAATTGTTGCTTTAGGGCTGGGGAGGTAGCTCAGTGGCATAAGCACCTGCCTGACAAATGCAGGGTCCTGAGTTCCATCCCCAGGACCCAAACAAACAAACAAATAAATAAGTAAGTACTCTGGAACTAGGATCGCTGCTTTGGACTTTTCGCTGCTGCTAGCCCAGCCTGTCTGCGCTGGGAGCCCTAGTCTGGGCCCTGCTGGGTCTCTGGCACTCCCCTCCCCTTTCTGGGCCTTTCTACACAGCTCACTTCAGTCTTTGCAGCAACAGTGGGAGGGGCCGCCCTCCGTAAGGTCACGTGGATCTCGGCGGAAGTGAGGGGAAGGCTACAGAGAGTATTTTAATTTCAAATCATCTCTTTCATGTGTCAAATTAGCTTGCTTACCTAAAACATTGTCGAAATATAGCTTCATCTACATTACCCTACCTGGATACAGCATTCACACATATATATTCTTGTTACATATTGTCATACATTATAAAACCACTAACTTAATTTTATAAGTATAATTTTACGTATAGACATAAATTATACAAATTTTTAAAAGTGTATTCTTATGTACCTTAGCTGGTGCTTGCTATTTATGTGGATTCTCAATATTAGGAGGTACACTTTTAATTGCTCCTGAACGATTTCCTTCAGCATAGTTCACGGAATAGTTCTGCGAGTGATAAATTCTCCCTGTTTCTGTTTTTCCTTGAGTGTCTTACTGTTTTTCTTTTTAAACACTGACATTGCTGGGTGGGTGCAATACTCGAGCACGACGCGCAACCACCTACTCCCTGCCTGGGTGACGATGGGGTAGCAGCTGCTAATCCTACTGAGGAGTTCTGCACCTGAAGGCTAATTGTTCTCTTTTTACTCTCAGTAATTCCTTCCCTTTCAAAGTTCAGCATAATGTGCTTAGGTTTTGTCTTCATGTTTACCCACATAACTTTATTGGATATTCAGTTAATGATTTTTCCACACTTGGAAATTTTGAGACTATTACAAACTCAAGGCATGTCTGCCTACCTCTCTTCTTGTTTGGTGCCGTCCGTTAATCATATGTTGGGATCTTAATGGCAGCTCTTAGTATTGCGAGGTTCTGTCCATTGTTTGCATTACTTTTCTTTTTGGTCTTCATATCAAATGATTTTCAGTGGTCTGTGAAAGGACACTTTCAAGTGTAAGGACTCTTTCTTTTATCACCCCAATCTGTTGATATCTATTGAATATTTATTTCTAATATGCTACTTTCAAATTCTGTAATTTCTTTTATCGTTTCTTAAATGTAATTTCTCCTTATATTAATTTAGCGTCATTTATTTATTTATTTATTTATTTATTTATTTATTTATTTATATATACCCATTGTCTCACTTACTTTTCTTTCATTGCTGGGGAAAAATGCCCAACACCCAGAAATAAGGAAAGAAATGCTCCCTTGGCTCCTAGTTTGTGGAGATTTCAGTCCATATCCAGCGGGCTCCAAGGCAGAGTGGCACATGGCCAAGGGCAGCAGTTCATGGAGGTGGAAAAGAGTCAGAGAGTAAAACGACGTGGCAGGAGCTCAGGTAGCTGGCTTCCTCCCCACTTATGTGGCCCTGTAAGTTACCTGCCCCAGGGCAGGTGCAGCACCCACACGTACAATAATCAAGCACAAACTCCAGAAGATACCCCATGGCTGCCTGAGGCTTTGGGGAGACAATGTGCAAACCGTGGCATGTGTGTGCATTAATATATATGCTGTTTTAGTGTGGTTTTGTTTCCCAGCAACTTCAGAACTCCAGCGTCTGAGAATACTTAAGGATGATTTCATTAGCAGATTTTATTTTCAGTTGATAAGTCTTGGTTGAATCTGGCATATTTCATACTTTTTTGGCAGAAGTGACAATTTTGAAATGAAAATGAATTGAAATCAAAGATATCATTTGTAGTGTTGATTGAAGTAAACACCACAACTCATGCTAGAGTCCCTGTCCTTGTCATATATAAACAGCCCCAAAGTCTGTTACATTCACAGTCACTAACTGTTGGGAAGAGGGCTTTCTTAGAGGGCTTGAGTCACTAAACCATTTTCCCTTTGCAGAGGGTCTCTGTGTGCCAAGCACATCTCCAGCCTGCTGTAAGTTCACCTCTCTGTGTCAATCATCTGCCTTGTGTAGCATCTCAAGGCCAGTCAAATGCAAAAGAGGGGAAAAAAAGACCTTTTTAGGTTTTCCCTGGACATCGTCAGTTATTCTATAGTTTTGGCCATCTAAGCCCCAGGACTATATCAGAGCTTTCAAAAAACTTCCCATATACTTCTCATTTTATTGATTTTCCTTCCAACTTCATAAAGTTTCTAAATTTATAAGGGAAACTATTCACCAGCTTCATCTTTCACTCAACTCATTCATCTCCATGGCTACAATAAGCAGCTATTACTGCTGCTTGTTCCAGCATGCTTTGAAGAGGACTTTCTGACATGGGTAAGTTCTATAGTAGAACAAGCAAGACAACAATACAACCCTTGTGAAAACTAAAGCCAATATCCTCAAAACTGTCAGCAAAGGACAAAATGACAATTTCCTGTCATAACACTTTAGGGATCACCAGAAGAAGGTCCCCAAACTATTTTTTCTCCCTCCAGTGACTGATAAAGTTATAGGATCCTAGCACTATTCTGTTTCTGAGGATACTGGTTTCTTTCTCTCTGTCTCTCTGTCTCTCTGTCTCTCTGTCTCTGTCTGTCTGTCTGTCTCTCTCTCTCTCTCTCTTTCTCTCTCTTTTTGGTGGTGGTACCAGCGATCAAACTCAGGACCTTGCACTTGCAAAGAAAGCACTTATTCCATTCAGTTATCTGCCCAGCCCAGGATACTGGTTTTCAAAGTTGCCTTGGACCTGAAGAGAATGACAAAAGTGTTTGCTTGTTTGTTTGTTTGTGTTTATATCTTAGGGAAGGGTCTACAGGGTGTTCAGGGTCTCACTACTAGATCACACCCATAGTGATCCGCCTGTTTACAGCCTCCCAAGAGCTGGGAGCATAGGCACGTGCCACCACTCCCAGTCTCAACTGCAGGGATTGAAGCTTCGGCCCCTGCACCTGCTTGTAAGCACTTTAAATCGCTGAACTAAATATGAGAGTTTAAGGCAAGTGAAACTCTGCAAAGCTCATCATGATTACAGAATTTATTTCTCTTAAATAAGAGCTCCTCAGAATTGTGTGCACTTTTCATTAATTTTTGGTATTCTGGAAAATCTTAATTTTGACAAATTGTTGAAATTTTTCTCTCTGCCATTATATAAGAGTAGATTTTTTTTAGTATTCTTTAACTACATTAATCTGGATGTGCTAATTTCTCACACTAGGCTGCTCAAACATTTAAATAAGTATGAGTTTTCCTGTTTATTAAACTCTAGCTATGTAGGGATGGTTTGCACTTATTCTGTTCCTGTGCAGGGGAGTTCTCCTTGCATGAACTAAAGCAAGAGAAATTTTCCACGGGCACTTGACTATGTTATTTCTTATTTGAAAGGAGTTTTGTTTGCTTTCAATCCATATTTTATAGAATTTACTCTGGGACATAGTGGGAAACAAGGATGCTGGTTATTCTCAGCTGAACACTTGCGTTAGCAGGGTCACTGAATAAGCAGAAATTCTGCCAGTAAGTCTTGAGTCTTCTATATACAAAATGTAGATATACCCTGACCTAACACACGAGGATGGGCTTATGCAGTTGCCTTATTTGTTTTCGGTCTTTTTAAAATTTTACTGTATTTTTTGATTATTTTTTATGGGAGGTTTATTTTTTTTATTTATTTATTTTTTTTTTTTTTGTTTTTAGTGCCAAGGACTGAACCCAGGGCTTCCAGCTTGCTAGGCAAGCACTCTAGGGCTGACCCAAATCCCCAGCCCCAAGGATGGACTTGTGGGCGTGAAAGTCTGATCTCCTTTTCAGCTTGCTTCTATAGATTTATTGGTTTAGTGGGTCATTAAATGTCAAATCACGCGGTAATAGGCAAGATTTCTATTATCACTCCTACTAATTGGAAAGATGATTAAGCCACTAAAAGTTATTAACATTTTCCTAAATTTAAAAGCTTTTTGTAGTCGTCCTAAATCTCATAAAGAAGATGTGGCAACGAACACGGAAAGGGCTGCTATGTTGTGAAGGCATAATTACTGCTAGTTAATTATCTATACTGTGATTTTCGCTAATATTTACAGAACACCTACTATGCAATGAGCAGCGAGCCAACTGAGCAAGTTATGAGATTTGTGGAGTAAAATTTTTCAAACGACATTCATTATTTGCTTAAAATTAGGAAGCAATTCTTGGCAGCAGCACTCAAGCTTCCGACCTTATTGTAGGGGGTGGAGGGCGAGGGTGATCCGAGCACGAGGTGTCATGCAGGACCCTGAACTGCATGTCCTCATAGGCTGCACTGCCCAGGAGGCACGTTCACGGGTGGCAACTCATCCAGTGAGCTGACCCTTGTGACTCTTTGATGAGGCCCTTCAGCCTGAAGAATAATGTCCAGGTAATACAGCTCTTAACTGGCAATGTTGGGATGGAAATGTATAAAACAATAGCTTCTGACTAGACTCCTCCAAGCTACCAATCCCAACTGTGAATAAATTTTATTTACGACATCAGAGTGATAGATGAAAAACAAATTGTAAATAAAAGTAATAATAATTTGCTTAAATAAAACATTTTATAAAGTATGGGATAGAAAAACATGAGACATGGTGATAAAATAATGATTAATAAGTGTCTAGCGAATAAAGCAAACACTGGACGAATTGCCTCTACAGTCTCTACTGCCATTCACTTCACAGAATGCCCATGTGATAATGGCATTATTATCATTCACTTCAATTTATAAATGAGTCAACCAAGGTGGATAAAGAATGTGTTCCCCAGGGCTGGTGAGATAGCTCAGTGGACTAAGGTGCCTGCTTAGACAAGCTTAGGTAAGCACAGGGGCCATGGTCTAGTCCCCAGAACCACATACCACACCCAGGGTAGGCTGAGCTGACCACAAAAAAAGTAATAATAAAAAATAAAAGTTATTTGTGGCACACACTTGTATCCCCAACACTGGAAAGGCTGATAAAGAGGAGGCTCACAATGAGTCCCAGCTGTGTAGGGAGACCCTGTACCACAGCTGGCAGTTGCAGTACGAAGGCCTAATTTGAAGGCTAGACCACTCAACCACTCTCCTTGGCAAATCTGTAGGCTTATTTTCCACTCATGGCTCTGTCATGGACTCAGATTAGAAACCCTGGGCACCACAGTTGGCTTTAGTTTTCTCATTTCCCATTAAATAATTCTTTGTTCCTCCAATGGCCACTACCTCTATGAGAGCAGGAAGAAAAACTAAACAATACATTATTTTTATTAAACTGAGTGTTTATCTCTCTGAATAATTTTCAGTTATTATCTATGGCAATCTACAGACATTGGGTCATAGATACATGTATGAAATGTGTCATGGGCAAATCAGAGGACTTAAAAATTCTATTGCCTTAATCTTTTTCACAATTTTGGTTACTATGTAATAACTATACATATTTAAGGGTCCAGTGTGATGTTTTACCATGAATGCTCAAGAAACCATGATCAAATCATGGTACTTAAGGTACATATTTCAATGATAATCCCAGTTCAAATGAAAATATTTTTCATAGCCATGGTCTGTCTTATGTATTAGTTTTGTGTCTGACGTCTTGCTTTGCTTCATCTGTGGAGATTTTCCTCTGACAACTGTTTTTCCTGCGTACTCATGGGGACATTAAAAGATATTACTTGTTTTTTTTTTTTTTTTTTAATTAATTTATTTATTTCTTGTTTCAGAACTTTTGTTTGTTTATTCACTCATTTTTATGGCCGGCTCAGCCCGTCCCGAGGGCAGGGCTGGTGCAGCATGTGGTGCCGGGGATCGAACCACGGTCCCTGAAGCCGCCCAAGTTTTCTCAAGTAGGCGCTTTAGACCACTGAACCATTCCGCCAGGCCCCTAAAAGATATTACTTGTGAAAAGGCTTCCAGCGTATCTTTTTCAGGCTGTGTTGAAGTTAAAGTACGTATAACCAGACTCCCAATTCTATCGAAAATTGTGCCCTCATTGTGATTCAAGGAAGAGTCCAGAATCCACATTCAACCCTAAAGGTTTTGACCCCTAAGAAAAGTCTTTTTGAAATTTTTTTCTGGGTTCTTATCTTCACGCTCTCCTGATTCTGCTGGCAGCACTCATCTTGCTTCTCACATGCAGCAGGCAGCAGTCCCGAAACTGCCATTTTCAGCCTCCCAAGCATTGAGACCACAGATCTGTGCCAGCATGCCCTGTCTCAGTTGTAACTTTAGTGCACCCCGGGGTCAGGGCCAGTACTGCACACCAGGGATGGAACCTTGGTCCCTGTGTCTGGTGCTCAGCCTGCCGTGCCAATTCTTGCACTAGGGCATGCTGCTATGGTGGCAAATGACACTTGACCTGGTGGCACAAGCTTGCAATCTCAGCGCTTGGGAGGCTGAAAAATAGGAAGGATCACTGAGTCCCGTCTGTGTGCAAGCAAGCAAACAAAAAACAAACAAACAAAAAGGATCTTAGTGTTTCACCTTTTAATTTTTGATAGCCTGAGGCCTCACTTGCAAAACATTTGTTTCCTCCGTAAACTAGTTCTGAGAATGCTTATTTTGCATCCAAAAACATTATATTGTATATAATTATCTATAACTGAAAAGATTAGCAGACACTGTCGATGTTCCACTTAGGTGTCTTCTGGGGTATATTATATTCTCTGTTTTATTATAGGTAAGACGATTACCAAATCGCCTATGGCCACATGAAAATTACTTCTCCAGTTGATTTTCTAGTTGTTATTTCATTGCTCACCAGCTTCCCTAAAGATTTTCTGCTTACCTATCACCTAATCCAGCTCCTGTGATACATGTTAAGATGGTTTTGTTTGCTTTGTTTTGAGAAGTATAGTGGTACCTCAGGTTATGAACTTAATTTGTTTTAGGATTTGAAGTAGGTGGCTGTGTTGGTGCGAGGACAATGGCCGTGTGTGTATTTACCCTCTGCCCAGAAAGTTATTAGCCACTGTGGAAGTAAAACTAGCTAAACTCCATTTTCCTCTCTAGTTTTTGTTTCTTGGAAAAAAATATAAATGAGAAGATGCTGCGAAGCCCCGAGGAAAAAAGAGAGAAAGGCTTGAGGAGGTGCAAAAGATCTCAGGAAAACGCAACTTTGTCATTGTATCGTCAGACAGGAAACCAAAGACTACAAGGTGTGGTTTGCTCTTCCTCCACAGCTACCTTTTCACAGGAAATGTGGAAGATCCACATTTATAGGCCAGGTTCAGCCACAGAAACCTAGCTGCCCCGTGGTAAGATGGAAAAGAGCTCTGCACCCAGCGCGCTCTGCGCTCACCACATAGCCCATGTGATCGGCAGAAATCTCAAGGCCCGTTTCCAGCAGAGATGTTGACCTGCTTAACAGCCAGAAATGCAAACCGGAGAAGTAACCAACACATGACTCCTCACAGCATCTCTACCTTTCATGAATTTCCATGTCTTTGTGTAGGAAGACAGATTTCAGATAATGGGTAAAATAAGTCCTGTTTCTGATCTTCTATTATGTGAGTCAACGGCGTCCTCAGTGGGTAGGGCAGGACAGAGCATGTCTTCCTCCCCACTTTAGAAGACTGGTCAGAGAGACACTGAACCCAGACCCCTGGCAATATCCACATGGCCATTTTCAGCCACAGGATGCTGACAACATAACTTGTACCTAGACAACAACTTCAATGATGATTTGACTACTTATAGATAAAGACGAACTATGTAATTAACCAGAAATAATGTCACAACTTATGTTCTCTGACATCTCATCTTTTAAAAGACATACCTATATAAATGCATATAGATCTTATTGATCTTATTAGTCAACCCTCAGTGGAATAATTATTAAAATAATACAAAAATATCTTAGAATTATATTTAATAAGTTTCAGTTGCTCTTGGCTATTTTAACCTTGATATCTGAATACTATGACCAGAGAGATCGGATTTTATGTTACAAGCCACAAGAAACAGATTTTTCTCTACCTGCTTATTCTGTCCTTAATCTTTGTTTGTTTTGTTTGCCTTGGCAAAACCTGCTAAGAGATTATATTAGGTTTCCATTTAGCCTATAGTATGACATCTTATTTTATCAGTACCTGTAAGACACTAATAATGAGATAATTCAATAATATTGGCATGACACAGTGATAGCCATTAGTAAGCAGAATGAGTTAACCATAGCCATTTGGTGGGTGGATTTTGAAAAGAACTGTAGTGTGTTAAGAACTGACAAAATTGCATTACAAAGCCATTCAATTTCTGTATGGATTTTTTTAGCAAGAAATTAGTATAGATAATCTGACTTGTTTTTAAAAACATGGATACTAGGTAAAATAAAGGAGTAGACTTTGGGAGGGGGTGGCAGATGGGTCATTTAATTTATTTCTCAATTACATTTGACACATTGAGCGTGGAGATCTGCTAGCCATTGATTTTTTCATGGTCCATTTTCCAGCTGTGCTTATTGGCATAATAAATAAATATATTATCTCAATAAGGATGCATTGATAACTTTTTTCCTGATAACTACACTCACATATAGTGCCTGTGCTACACTAAAGAAAAGAAAACCTCCAGCGAATGGACCAGAGGCCAGAGGCCAGAGGCAGGGCCTATCCTGATGGAGACGGAGGCTCTGTCACTGTGATCGTAGCTGAGCGTGGTCTACTGGTCTTCCTCTCAGTTATGCTGCATTGGTGACAGGTAGTTCTTTAGTCATCTGGCATGGTAGGAAATCTCTGTATTTCCTTGTTAACTATTTGTGCATTTGAGGAGTGATTGGATGATAAAGTTTATTCTACTCCATTTTAGGCTCTTTATTCAACTAGGAATTCAAGAAAGACTTGGAGAAAGATCAAGAACAACTTCTGGTGCTGTATTTAAAGTTCTAAAAGCAGCACACATTTGCATTGGGAGTACAGTGATCCTTTACTCTGAAGAGAACAGCATTGATCTTTATATTCTAACAGTTTCCACACGATAGTGCTGTAGCTGGGGGTGGTTGGCGATGATATTTGCTGAAGACTGGGTCTAATTGTCAAGAAGCTTCTATAGTTCACCACCTGCTCTCTTCACCTTGGGTCAGGAATTCATCCGGCCTTTGACTTTCCAACACTGACGAAGAATTATGGACATGGGTGTGAACTACGTTCTTGCTGGCCTTTTTGAAGCCATAATTCACATATTTGTCCATTCAGCTGATGAGTGTGGTCTTTCCTTTTACTGTATATGTATGTGCCTATTGGAATAGGTGCTGGTCGTTATCTATTTTGTTCAATGACTATAGCCATGAAATGCCCAGGTAAACCACATTTCAGGAATTTCATAAGTAGATTTCCGATTCATATGCATCAACCACAGAATCTTAATTTTTGAGCCTTTTAGAGTGATGCCTCCGATTCTTAGTTTATTGGAGCTGAGCATCCGTTTCCTCTTCTCAAATGTATGAATAACAAGAGCGTTTACGGTTTTGGGCTCTGAACTTAAGTGAAGCTGCATCTCTGACGTCTGAGGCAAAGAAAGTGCTTGACGCAGCATAGGTGTCCCCAGTTATTGTTTGAGATTAAATGTGCATAACTACATTATCAAGTATTAATTTATATATTATTATGGTGTTTGATAATCATAAGAAGCCTCAAGCAGTTTGCATAGAGAAAATATTTGGAAGTACAGCTTCTTTAGCACTGAGCTTGGCACACTGGGCTGGAAATATTCTTTTATTTTCGGGGGGGGGGGGAAGTGTCCATAGGGTGTTCAGCGTCTCACTACTAGTTCAGACTCATACTGATCCATCTGTTTAGAGTCTCCCAAGAGCTGGGATTGCAGGCACGCACCACCACTCCCAGTCTCAATTTTCGTCCCAGTGCTCCCCCGGGGGCAGGGCTAGCATGGCAGGACCAGGAATGGAAGCCCTGGCCACCATGCCTACTTGCAGATGTTTTAATCCCCTGAGCTACTTGGCCCACTCAGGAACGAGAAAATATTCTTAAAGCAGAGCGTATACTACCTGGGGATATGGAAACATGCCTGATGTTCTAATAATGCATACTAGTTCAGTAAATGCTGTCTTCAGGTTCTTTATCTCTTTAGCTTATGCTGAGATAAGTATTGAACCCACACTCCAACTTGAGAAGTCTCGCCTGTGATTGTAGCAATGTGAAGACTTAGGTGTGTGTTGCTAGTCAAGCCTGCACACCCTTCAAGGAGTAAGGTTCAGTCTTGCTTTGGATGTGGATGGACAGCAGTGTCTGATAATTCTTTTATTGTAATTTCTAAGCTCACAGACTATTGCTGATAGAGTGATGTCCATTTGTCCATCTGTCTCACTGTCTCTGTCTTTCTGTCTCTGTCTGTCTCTGTCTCTCTGTCTCTCTCTCTCTCTGTCTCTCACACACACACATACACATACACACACACTTTGGGATGTTGGGCAGTTTCAGAGATCTGGTGCATATTGCTGTAAAGCTCTCACTCCACAGGGCTCCCTGCTGGGTTTCGGGTTCTGCAACCGGAGCAGAGAAAGGTTGGCTAGGATAGAAGAAGAGGCTCGCAGGGGAAAGGACACAGCCTGGAGGCTGGGCCGCGAAGTGCTCAGAGAGGCTTCTCATAGAAAGGTGGACAATGAGACCAGAGAGCTGTTCGCTGCATAGTCCACCAGGTAGTCTCTATCCTCTTACTTCTTCCTAAGTCTTCTGTGAAATAAAAATGAAAGAATCAAATGTACTTGTAAGAAGTTGTGGAAGAGAGCATGAGAAAACTGCTTTAGCCCACACTGGGTCCCCCAAAAAACTAAAGGAAGGGTCACCAGGCCCCGAGCGCAGGGAAAGTCAAGGAGGCTGATGGTGAATAGGGTTAAGAGCAAGGCAGTGGCGCTCCGCACGCCGCAGGCCACGGCACGGTGGGTGCTCTGCTTCGAAGCCAGTCCCGCCAGATTGCACACATCAGCACCTTGAGCAGCCATCTGCTTTACAGTCATCTTTTTCGAGATGTTCACAGCTGAGAGCTTCTCCCCACTCCCGCAATGTGACGAGACTCCGGGGCTCTCTAGAGAGTGACGGGGACAAAGGTGTCAAAAGTCGTGGTGGTCACAGCAGCAGATGCCTTGGCGCAAACCCACTGCCTCAGTGGGCACTTTCTGGAGAAAGAGGTTTTATGCACGATTTACAAATATATGAAAATTTTGGAAGAAGACAGAGGTCTGTGCGTGCCCGAGATCTAGAGGATCCAGCTGAAGCCCGAGAGCTCCCTGGAGCATCCTGTGAGAGTCCATATAAGGACAGAAGAGGGCGGTGAGGCATCTAAACTAAACACAAGAAGGTAACATCCCCTAGAGAAGGTGGAGACGGGCTCCTCAGAAGAAATGCCAACAAGCCTTCCTTCTTCACTTCCATTTCCGACTATTTAAACTCCTAGGCACGCATTGCAGCCTATGTCTCAATGCTCCCCCAAATCATTCATGGGATATTTTCCAGACCTGGCTGGATCTAGGGCGTGATACCAGAATTAGATGTGTGTACCACAGCCTGAAGGGTCAGCAGCCGAAAGGGGTATAAAGGGAAAAAGGAAGTTGCTGCTGCTTGATCTTGCTTTGTCCCCTGCCGGGTTGCCATAGATTAGTTCTCCTCTGTCAGGTCTTTCTGCCAAGATGACTGCCCTGAAGCTCCTACAGACTGAACTGAAATAAACCTCTCCTCCTCTCACTTTAGTTCCGGGCACTGTGTGTCTGCGCTGAGAAATGTAAAGAAGACAGGTGCAAGCCCATTGGCTGCCATCACTCACACCCAGGACATCTTGAGTAAGTTCCCTTAGCAGCAGGCAGAACTACGCTGGTCCAAGTTAGCTGTATTTCAGCTTGTCTCCTCAAGCTGACACTATCAGATAGCTCCCGCACTCACTCACAGGGGGTGATCCCATGTTTTATAGGGCAAGGAGCAAAGAGAATGCCCCTTACCAGGGGTCTCCTAGGAAAGATGCCCTGGGACAGTTCACGGTTTAGTTTACTCGAGTAGGAGCCACGCAGATCAGTGTGCAACACGCTGCGCAGTGGGGGCGTTGCATGAATAATGGTGACATCTACACAGCGGCAGCCCTGAGGAACAATTGTGAGAAAGCCAGGGCGGCTGGCAGCAGCTTAAGGAGTGTGAGAGGGTGTGTGGGCTCCTTTAAGATGCCAACTCCATGACTTCCAGAGTGCTGAAATCGGAAGGGCAACTGAGGAAAGAGGCACAGGCGTTTTCTTTGGAGGCTTAGGTAACAACTGCAGTGGAAAGCTGGTGACAGATTGCTGCTGCTTCCCCACCATGATTTTAAATTTAAGAAATAATTTAACTTGGCCACTGAGTGGCAAAGAGGTGAGGCTGTACTTGAGAATTCCTGGATTCCGGCCTAACGGCTGTCTGTTCACCTGCACATGGTTTCTCCATCTGAAAAGCTAAGAGCGAGTGTGAACTTATCCAGGTTTGAAGAACACAACCCTGGAATAATTAGACTTCCTTGGAAAGCAAACTGTAGCCAAGATGCACCCATAGCCTAGCACAAGTCAGCACCATGGCATGCCAAGAACATGCAGGACAGAACGAGCATTTCCTCCATAGATGGATGGGAGACTTCTAGTTATTAAGTTTGGAGGGCAAAAGAGAACAGTCCTGCTCCCTATCACAATTCTGTACCTGCTCATTTGTGCTCTCTCTCAAGCAATTAGTTTAAGCCAGCACTGAGATATTATCAGTGATGAATTTTGATTAAATTTCATGCAAAAGAAACCTTCTTAGAGCCGGGCGTGGTGGCGCACGCCTGTAATCCCAGCACTCGGGAGGCTGAGGCAGGAGTATTGGTGCTAGTTCGAGACCAGCCTGGGCTACAAAAGTGAGCTCAAGGCCAGTCTGAACTGCATAACAAGACCTTGTCTCAAAAAGACTAAAAATAAAAATAATAAAAGGAAAAGAAACCTTCTTAGAATGAGTTGGCCAAGAGAAGAATGTAACCCGAGGCTTTTGCAGTTACTCAAAGAACCAGGCTCCTCCTGTGCTCCTGTAGGATGGCGCATGGCTTCCACTCTCATCGTGCATTAAGCCTTCTTCACTTCCTGTCTTCTTTGGTACTCAAGCAAAACACAGTGAGACACTAGGACGCTTATAATAGAAAAGCTAAATGCTTCAAGAAATCCTCAACATATATTTGCTTATATTTTAAGCACTATGTCATGTGCTTCTTTTATTCTCAAGAAAAACAAGAACATTAATATCATGGCTGGAACCATCATTGAAAAATATAAAAGAAGGGTTAATTAGTATAGAAGTAGGGTCAGCGAGATAACTCAGCAGACGAAGCACAGGGACCAGGATGGGATCTCAGGCACTACATGCCACACTGGCTCCCCTTAAAGGAACTCACATATCCTGTCACACTCTGAGCTGACCATGGAGGCCAGGCATGGTGATCCATGTCTATAATCCCAGTGCAGGGCAGTCTGAAAGCAGATAGCAGGATCACTATGAGTCTGAGCAGCACGGTGAGAACCTGTATGAACTACATTATTTTTTGTAAATGTATATAAGAGAAGAAACATTGAAAGAACACCTGGCCATAGCAGCCACACCAAGAAGAATTTTATGCAAACGAGCTTCTGTTATGAGGAACCTAAGATATGAAGCCAATGGTATTATTCATTCATATGTTCACTTATTCATTGAGAAACTACATATTAAGTGAATATAGCAATGGAGCTGAGAGTTCAAAAGAGTGATACAATTGTGTACTTCGAGCATCTTACTAGCCAGAGAGAGAGCACAATGCAGATGGTTATACTGTGTGATTCCTGACACAGTAGAAGCCGTGCTCCATGGAGCATGAAGGAAGACTGGCTGGCCCTGCCGGAAGAAACCAGGGAAAGCACCGGGCTGGTGAGCTTCCTATAGAAACCATTGCACGCACAACTCAAAAGGGCATCCTGGATCCCACTGTTAATTAAAAGCAGGACATTTCAGAGCAGTTGTGCCATAATTATTTAACCTGAGCAAGAGCTTGATCTTCCTGAACCACAGTCTTTCTCTTTGTTGTCTTTGCTGAAATCACAGAGCTAATGCGAAAATCAAATGAGTTGATAGCAAATGAATGTTGGTTGCATTCAGTAGGTACTGAATAAATACTACTTATACAAAAACAAGTATCTATGATACTACTAGTTCCAATTCACAGCTAAGCACACTGTGAGTCTCAAAGGTTGTGCATCTTGTAAATGACCTCACAGCCCCTAAGAGCGGAGGTCCCTAACCCAACACATCTGACTCTAAAACATGCTTTCATCATTCATTTTTCAGCTACTCCTTGGGATAGAGAAGATGTCTAAAGATAATACAGATTGCTTTGAAGTGTGTGGCATAATACATACAAACAATGTAGATTATATTGTATATTATAATAATACAGATTGCTTTATGTGTATAGTAAAACATACATTATTTTGCTACAAATACTGTAAAAGAGAGATTACTCTGCAGTGTACCTTGTACTGATACAGTTCCTTGCCGTGCGTCGTGTTCGCTTAGTGCCAGTGAAGAGGTGCTCGTAAGCCAGGAAAGCAGGAAAGTAAAGTCCTTCGCCGCTTGCCTCACGTTCCTGCGGCTGATTCAAACAACAGCAATCCTTCTATTGCATGAAAAGGCCATGATAGCAACAAGGAACACGTCACACAAGTCTCTCCGAAGAAGCTTTGATTTGGATATGAACACATTCTGATTTCTACAAATAAGTACTGTGTTTATAAATATTATTCTGACCTCAAGAGCTTTAACAAAAATGCTGAAAGCGCTGCCTAATAAAATGTGCAGTTACCAAAACAGATTGAAATTCACTCAGCTGAAAATTCCAAAACAATGAGCTCAAAGCAAAATGTAAGAAGCAAGGCCAAAGGGGAAAATCAAAAAATGATGAACAGTAATTCTATATATGAAATCCTAAAATCGAAATTTAAGAACTTTAATATTATGTATTATAAAACTCAGGAATGGATTTTCTTAAGAGCCAACACAAAAAGTGAAATATCTATAACACAGAACTAAGTTCTTCAGTTTTGATAAAGGAAGACGACCTATTGCATAATAAACAAGATTAAAATTTCATTTTTTTACAAACGTTGATGTCATAGAAATTTGTTGTTGAATCTTTTTGGAGAAAGCATTGAGTAGGTCAATTTAGAAGATTGTTAGTTTAAAAATAATTTTAAATTATAGATAGCCTATTTGTTGAGCTTAGTGAAAATCAGTTTTACAATAGCTAATCATACACAGAAAGAACTAACACAAAGAGTTGTTGGGTGATAAATGGGATAGCTAGGTGGGACCTTTGGCTGGCATCCCGTTACAGTGCCTGTTACAGTTCCTGAATAGGTCAGGGGCTACAGGGGTGTCCTCCATTCAAATCAGTAAGGCTTTAGCAATCCCTGGGACTTTACAGCACTTGCTGTCAAGAACAACACAATTATTTTTTTAAAGAAAGAAGTAGACCCTCCTGTGTTGCCTTTAATTGAGACAATGTCATTTCCAAATATGTTTTGCAGTGTCTCTGGATATTTGAGAAACCAAGTTTGCAATGTGAAAATTAATCAGAATGAAATAAATGCAGAAATCTATAATGTAGGCTCAAGAGAGAATTGCTTTCAAGCAGCCTATAATTTTATTAAGCTCATCAAAACATTAATATCAATTTGAAGTTCATATTTATTAATATTATTTTGATTTTCACAAAATATGACTGCTTAGTGCAGACTCCCCTTAGAGAAAATATTTTACATGGAGAAAAACCTGTACATATTCAGATGCACTTGTAAGTATATAGCTTTTCTATTTCCTTGGTGATGCACTGGAATGTATCTTGAGTAAAATAAAAATGGAAATGTAATTCATTTCTCTGTGGGTTATTGGAGAAGCAGGCACTTGGTGATGGCTGGGAAGAGTCATTAAACTAAGTCCCATGTTCATTAAAATAATGGAAAAAAACCCGCAGCTTCTTACCATCAGTTATGGCAGTTCCCTTATTATATTTTCCTATGTTTGGGGAAGAAGAAATATCACTCTAATGCTCATATATCCATCGGGACATCTTTGACTAATTGGTATGCAAACATTTTGTTAAACTGTCCAGGGACTCGTGTCACGCAGCACAGAGGAATGCTCCTAAGGACTGGAGGGGACGCGAATACTGTGGCTTATGTAACCTGTGTTATCTAGGGTTAGAAACTGTCTTTACATTAAAAGAAAGGACTATGTCTAATCACCTCTCCCAGTCTTTATTTTTATTTTATTTATTTATTTATTTATTTATTTATTTATTTATTTGGGACCAGGGTTCGAACTCACGACCTTGCACTTGCCCAGCAGGCACTTGTGCCTTGGAGCTATCTCCCCAGCCCCTCTCCCAGGCTTTAATTGCCAAAAAGTTCCATTTCCAACACAATCCAGTACTTGAAGGAGAACTCCCTGAACTCCCTGTAACACTTATAAAGTTTCTGTGAAGGATATGGGATGTTTTGTCTTCAAAACAGCCTTTTGAATGCCCACCTAAGTATACTGCCGGTCACCAGGATGTGGAAGGTAAAGGGCTGTCCTGGAAAGCATAAAAACCGGGATCAGCACTGTCAGGGAGCTTCCAGTCCAGGCTGGTGATGTCAAAGATGGTTGTTGGTTAGGTGACAAGTAAGCAGTTAATAAGGCAGTCTGTAGGGCAGGGTAGGCTGGTTAAAAAGATAATAGCACATACCCTGAGTTAAGAAGTAATGTATGTATGCATGTATGTACGTACGTATTTGGTACAGGGTCTCACTACACAGCTCAGAATCACAGTGATGCCCACAGGAGAGTGTTTTCATCATCACTGGTGCTAGATTATAGGCTCGCACCACTCTGCCCAGACTCCGTGGTAGCTCAGCACGCCCAGGGGTGGCACCAGCATGTTATGTGGTGCTGTATGGAATCCTGGTCCCTGAACTTGCCTAAGCAGACAATGAGTTCACTGAGCCATCTGTGCAGCCCTAGAGAAGTAATTTCAACTATGTAGCTTAACTAGCTTAGCAATGTAAAAGTGAACACAGGAAAAAGAATAAAGCCTTAAGATTAAGATGGGCAGGTAAGAACGCTAACTCCAGAACGTAAACTTGTTAGGCAAGACAGGCAAAGTCCGTAACAACGCCCGCCCCCTTTCCTCCAGGCTGAACTTGGAGAAAGTGAGACATGTAAAAGAGCTGGCTTCCTTTGAACTTTTTTTTTTTTTTAATTCACCAGGTTATAAACTGAATTTTTAAACTTTTTCATGATGAAGTTTCCCCTTGGTCTGCTTATCGACGGAAGACCGAGACAGAGAAGCACTAGAGTGATGCGCTTGGAGCCCCGCCCCCACTGGGAGCTGCCTTTCTTCCTGTATTTCCAGTAACGCTTCCTTTATTCACTTGCTCTTTGTCAATGGTTTCGTTCTATAACACTGCGAGGCCACTGACTCAGCACGTAAGGTGATGGCTCTTTAGTAACAGGACACTATGCCCATCAGCACTACCAAGTGGAGCCTTAGGAATTTAGTACTAAGCATCTATCTTCAGGCACAGATTCACCGAACGTTAATGATTACTCTGACCTGGACACTGTGCTAGATCTTATACTTTGGTTACAGGGACTACAGGGTCTCATTACATAGATCGGACTCATCATGACTCTTCTGTTTTCAGCATCCCATGTGCTGGGACCACAGGCACATGCCCCCATGCCTGGTCTCAATCATGTCTCCTCAGCGCACCCCAGGGGCAGGGTCTGCAGAGCAGGCTGGGATTGAACCTTGGCTGCTGTGCTCTGCCTAAGCAGGTGCTTTTAGTCCACTGATGTGCTAGATCTTGTGAGTAAGTTAAGAAATAGAGCATAGAGGGCCCCTGTATCCCTTTAGCTCCCAGTTTAATGAGGAGAAACGCATGATGATGGCAAGCAAATATATAACTCAAATTAAATTCTTTTTTTTTAAAGAATTTTTTATTTTATTTATTTATTTTTTCTTGTTTCAGAACTTTTGTTTGTTTATTCACTCATTTTTATGGCCAGCTCAGCCCACCCCGAGGGCAGGGCTGGTGCAGCATGTGGTGCTGGGAATCGAACCACGGTCCCTGAAGCCACCCAAGCTTTCCCAAGCAGGCGCTTTAGACCACTAAGCCGTCCCGCCGGGCCTCAAATTAAATTCATATAAGTTTTTGCTCTTATGAAAGGGTACAGAAGCAGTTTTTAATTTACGTTGGAATCCAAGGGAATTCTGATTGCAGAGAGGAACTGTATTTCAGCCATGGAAATAAATGAAGTAGAAAGGAAGATAAATTCTAGAAGGGAAGTATAGTTTGGGTCCATGCAAGAGAAAAATGACTTTGTTGCTTTGAAGAAACAAAGAAATCTCATGTGGCAAATGCATGCTTCAGGAGACCCTGGCTCAGAGGTTATCAAAAAAGGAAGCAATTGAAGATTTTACAGAAGAGATGGCCTTCAAGGACTGGGACATGTGTCCAGTGAATTCCCCTGCAACAGGGTGAGCAGCTGTGGCCACCTGCGCTCCCAGCGATGCTAGGAATATAGGCACGTGCCACCATGCCCAGTCTCCATTGCCAGCTCAGCGTGCTTGAGAGCAGGGCCGGCATGACAGGCAAGACCAGGAACCGAACCCTGGCCCCTGCGCTTCCCTAAGCAAGTGAGATGTTCGCTTTTAAATCCTTCTTTATTTTTCATAAAAAATATTTCAAACTGTTTCTCTCCAGATGTTCTCCTTTACTACCTTCGTCACTCTTTACATATTATTGAAGGAAAAGACCCCAGGATTTGTGAAAATGTCCTGTGGTATCTGGCTTTTAAAGCTTCCTATCTTGTGTAAGTCAACTGCTGCCTGGTTGACTGTTCACTCGGAGTCGTGAAGGAACAAAGGTCTGTGCATGCGCCCACTCTCCAGAGCCCCCACCAGGAAGACCAAGGATACCTCACAGTTGCTGTGTCTTCAGATTCCCATCTCAGGAGCTTAGTATTTGGAGGTAATAATCTCTTTACCATTCATAGAAGTGAGAGTTCACAAATGAATCATCAATTAAAATAGTCTTAACAATCTCATTTTAAAACAGAATTTGCAAGTTTGCCGTTAGATCAACTTTTACTTGGAGAACACAGATAGGTTGTCTGTAATGCTCTGGAAGCAGTCAGAATCAATTCTAAATGGAATCAACAATGAGAAAGCACCAAGATTCACCCACATTAGCAAAACATACATGCATGTATCTGTAGCTGTATCTATATCTACCTGAAGATATATCCATAACCAGAGATAGAGGAGCATATATTATCATACTGTGCAGGCATGATGAAAATACCATAGTGAAGATATAATTATGGCTTTGTAAGCACAGTCCTCATGGCTCCCAGCGCCCAAAAATGACCACCATCTCTTGAGGTCCACATGACTCACGCCGTGAACGAACTCCACGCACAAGGTTTAACATGTGAATTCTGTGTGCTGTAATACTTTGAAATAATATTTCTCAAGATAAAGTGCAAGAGCAACTGTTGTTTACCGACAATTCACTGTTATCATGCATTGGTCTAGGTTTCTTGTAACTATAATTTTAGTCAATAGAGTAACTTTGTAAAACATACACTGTTTTTACTTAATTCTCATACAGGCGAAGCAAATACTACACAAGTAACCTAGTTTTTCCAAGGACACACATATGCAGTAAAATCAATATTAGAGACAACTCTAGCTTGACCACATAACATAAAGCTTTAAAATGTGTATAAAAGAACTAGAAATAAATTAAGAGATCTATATTTAGAGCCAAGAAGACAGAGTTGAAATCCCAGCTACCGAGCCATCATGTCTCCTTTTATTTAACCACTTACTCAACTAGTGGCTACTGAAGAAAAAGAATGGGAAGGTTTTGGATAAGTGCAAGTTAGCTTATTTTATATGAAGTCAATGCTTAAAATTTGCCCTTAATTATTTTTATTTTATAGAGCATTGGAAAATAATATATGACATTGGAAACTATTACAAAAAACACAATGATAGGAGTTTGACAGTGGCTATTCACATTGCACTTTAATATATTTGCTCAGATCACCGCATATAAGCAGCTTCCCCAGCACTGATGTTATAAGGGAGTGCTACCACCCTTGTGTTCTGGCCCCCTCAGCCTGCCCTGGGGGCAGGGATGGAGCGGCATGTGGTGCCAGGGATCGAACCACAGTCCTGGCACTTGCCTAAGCTTGCCTAAGCAAGTGCTTTAGTCTGCTGAGCATTTTAAAGGAATTTTTTTTTTTTTTTTTTACTTTTTAAAGTAAAAAAAGAACAAAAATAATAATAACAAAAATTAGAAACTATACAGAATTTTGCTGAACATAATGATAGGATTTCAACAATAGTTGCTGTATTGCCTATGTTTTATTCAAATTATTTGTTTATATTACCAGATATAAGCATGCAAAATTGGTCACATAAATTAAAAAGAAAAAGACTTAAGTGTTACTTGTTCTTTTTGATACATCAACAGAAATCAGCAGAGAATATGTTGAAGCAATTTTTAATTTGAACTTTAGAACTGAGCCAAGCATCAGGCAGAAGCAGCAATTTATGCTTGAGCGTGGCTGCTTCGCTGTGTAGCGTGGCTCATCTTCCTAAGGGATTGGTCAGCCACATATTTTAAGCAATAGAAAACCATGCTTTCAGCTCATGTTTCCATTCATTCTCACCTTAGAAAATGGTTCAGGACTATATTTTATATATAATCTTTAATAGGTGGGGTTTGAGCATAGCTTAAAGAGGAAAAATTTGCCAGCTATTTCCCAGAGGATATATATCTAGAATATATAAAGACCCAGTCAAAATATGAAAAATTAAAACAAACGCTTCTCAGAAAAACGTACATCTGGCCAAAAATAGATGAAAAAGATGTTCAAAATCTCTGGCCATCAGATAAACACAATTCAAAACCATCCTGAAATTTCATCCTCCTGTAAAGAGAATGGCTATCATCAAGACATCAAATCATAACTAATACGGATGAGGCTGCAGGAAGAAATGATAATACTGTATTAGTTTAGTGCTGAAGTCAGTGTGGGTTCAGTAAAACGCATTTTGTATAGTTTATACTTGGAAAGCAGAAGTCAGTCGAGCTCTGCCCTCAGAATTAAACCTTCTCAGTGCCAATGGTTCACCCACGTGGCATCATTATGCAAACGTGCATCCCACAATCAAATGCCCAGCTATCCATACCAATAACGCCTTTTTCCGGATTTCTCTGTGTACAGGTACGGACGTGACGCCCACCCTCCCGCACCCTCACCTGTGAGTCTAATGTCCGTGGGTAGAGTATCCTCACTCTGCCAATAGGCACTGCACCTCCCAGTCTGTACAGCATGGAGTTAGGTGCACAACTAGGACCCTCGCAGATCTCAGCCTCCTATTCTACCTTCAAGAATCATCCCTCCATTCACAGCATTTCTGCAGGCCTAAGTTTTCTTATCTGAGGATGAACAAGCTGTGCGAAATATGCTTTTCATTTCTACATGATGTTCTATGGTCCTTTGAAAGCTTGTGTAACAATGCCCGCGAGTAATCTCTCACAGAGAATAGTTTGCAAAGCCTAAGATGTCTCCCAAATCTTAGAGCAAAGAAACTTAAAAATAAAACCACAGCCATCGGAGTAAAACAATAACATTGGAGGAACAAAATATCTAGCATTGAAAGAAACAAGAGGCAGTCTTTAAAAGGAAGATTTCTTCTTATAAAGGCTAAACGTTTTCCCCAAGACTCTGGCAACTTGAATGGCAAATAGCAGCAGTGCTGTTTAGATTCAGCACCCATGCTGACCACAGGGGAAGCACATGGATTTTGAATTACTAACCTGCTGGCCACTCCTGCTGTTTCCAGTCTTCCAATGTAAAGATCCCGGTGATTTATCAAGCGTATAAGATAGTGGAATGTGGCCATTCTTCCATTGGCAAAAATCATTAAAACCACAAATACTATGCTTATAAATACATACACAGTACCATAGACTACCACAAGATCCCACAATAAAATAAAAAATCAGAAATAAATAATTTAGATCTTAAAAAAAAAAAAAAACACGGAACAGTGACTCTGTCAAAATATTGGCAATCCTTGTAATCTTTCTTTTTCTCTAATTTTTTGGTCTGAAAACTTAAGTTGTTTCCATTAAGTTTGCATTAAGAATCTTGATGATATTATTACCTTGGCACTTGAGCTTAACATCACTATCTTTCTGAATACCAAACACCTTAGACATAACATAGAACAGGCATTTTCCAGGAATAATTAATATTCTAAATTTTATATCCCTATAGAATGTGAAAAAAATACTTATTTTTACAGAGAAATTTAGAAATCTAACCATACACAAAATTGTAGCTGGAAAATCTTATGGCTTTTTTTTCTTGTCTTTTATTCTCTTTATTACCTTTACAAAATAATACATGCAATGTGTATACCTATCCTCCTAACCTGTTTTGAAACTATCCCATTGTTCTTTCTTTCTCATTAAAATTAATGAAATAAAAGAAAAAAAAAAAAAAAAAAAAGCAGTGACTGGTATAGTCAAAAACCACAAAATAGCAAGGGACTGCTGTACAAAATGTCCTCACCCTGAGTTCATGGAATCTCTTCTGTGAAATTGCATCCTGGGCAAAACTTTCCTCAAGGCTACCCATATTTCTCTCCTAGTCTGTATCCCCTCTTTTTCCTGCTATGTGCACCCTGGAGTGTGAATGCTTGCATTTCCAAAACGGTCTCTCTGTCCACATTATTGGTTTTGGGGTTTTTTGTTGTTGTTGTTGTTGTTGTTTTCTTTGTTTTGTTTTGTTTTTTTATTTGTCTATTTGAGACAGGGTCTCACTATGCAGTTCAGGCTGGCCTTGAGCTCACTTTTGTAGCCCAGGCTGGTCTCGAACTCGCATTGATCCTCCTGCCTTAGCCTCCCGAGTGCTGGGATTAGAGGCATGCGCCACCACGCCCGGCCACATTATTGGTTTTGAAAGCTGAATATTTAAGCTGCGATACTTGATCTGTCATCCTAATTTGAGGTTGGCTAGAACTCAGAGCCGACAAACAGTCCTGAAAGCAGGCACCAGAATACAGGCCTGGGCACTGGGAGATTTCAGAGAACACAGGCTAAGGGAGCGGCATGGACGGAGCTAGGCGTGGACGTGGTGGAGCACGGACGTCGGCGAAGGCAGTCTCCTGCGTCTTGTCACAGTCTGTGGCCGTGGCCATCAGCCTGTGGTCTCGGGAGGAATCCAAGCCTGAGGACCAAGAATATCAAGGTGAATGCTGCTAAAATAAGTGACAATCTTCAGGCCATTTATGATGCCACTGAGATGCTTAATGGATAAATTCTGGGATGCTTTCTATCTTCCTTCTTGACGTGAAAATCCACCTAGTCTAAACCATTTTTGATGAAAGAGCTCCATTATTTTCACATGGTTTTTTCTAGGAAAGTTCAGTTTACACCTGGTGGGAATATTTTCTATAGTAGTCCCCTGCTATTTTGCACAGGACTTTCCCAGATTCATTGTTTCCAGGGTTTTCAAAAGTATTGATCCAAATTAAACATTACGGATTTTTTACAACGTCATGGGATTTTGTGGTAGTGTATACTACTGTATACGCATTTGTGTGCATAGTATTTATGCTTTTTGTGATTTTTCAACTAACATTTTAAAAATATATTAAAACATTAATTCAATCACATTAAAGGGTTATTAAATCATAATAAATGACACTACTTACAGTATGTATTTCTTTCCTTACATGTATTTGCCTGCTTCAGGCTCTCACTATGCAGCTTGGAACTGTGCCAGCTTCCCCAGCACTGGGATTACAAGGGTGTAATCCTCTGGCTCTGGGCCCCTTGGCCTATCCTGGGGGCAGGGCTAGGGCAGCATGTAAGGCTAGGGATTGAACCGCGGTCCCTGCACTTGCCTAAGCTTGCCAAAGCAAGTGCTCTAGTCTGCTGAGCTATCTCACTGACCCTTCAGTATCTATTGCTTTAGCGGATGAATGCATACCATACTGTACATTATACATTAGGTAGGTTTAAGAGTTTAGAAAATGGTTAAAAACATTAAAAGTGTTGGGCCTGGCAGGATGGTTCATTGGTCTAAAGCGCCTGCTTAGGAAAGCTTAGGTGGCTGCAGGGACCGCGGTTCGATCCCTGGCACCACATGCTGCACCAGCCCTGCCCTCAGGGCAGGCTGAGCCAGCGATAAAAATAAATAAATAAACAAATAAAAGTTCTGAAACAAGAAAAAAAAAAAAAATTCATAAAAAAAAATTAAAAGTGTTTTTAAAAGTGTGGGAAAAATCTAGACATGTCTGAGAATGGTTTATAAAGCTTTAAAATATGCATAAATGCTAAAATAAATATAATGTCAGCACTTGCTGATTTTCACTTATTCTGGGGCATCTGGGACATACCCTACGTGGTAAGTGAAGGACCACTGTACGTGTTGAAAACAATCACCATGAAGTTGTATATCGGTCTTACTTTCATTACCTCTTTGGCCCCAAATTTTATTTTGCAAATAACACAGTAATGACCTAGAAAACTGCGACCTGATTCCCCAGATTTCCAAGATAAAAGCCTTTCTGAACAGGCCCAACACTATTTGAGAATTTAGGTATTTATAAATGGATACAACTATTGTTACTTATTCATGCTTTATTGCCTCGAGAAAAATTCAAATTTATATTAATCAGCTTTACATAAATTGATATTATTCTTTCTTAATTACCTTTGCGGGGCTTGGCTCAGACTGGATGACCCCCGGGACTCCCTCACTGCTTCACTCGCCTGCTGTGGCTCGCCGTTAATTACATCCTAGAGAAAAGGAAAGACAGGGACAGAGAGTCCCACTGCTACATTAACACATGTAAGTAATTTTTTTTTTTTTTTCCTGAGCACATGGCCTGGTTAAGTAGCAATGCACAGAATGTCCTTACTGAATTGTGTCCATGGGTACTCAGTCCCCTGGGCCCGGCTGCTTTATGGTGGCCAACCTCGTTGCTCAATTGCCTGTGTCAGCACAGCAGACTGAGGCTGAAATGCAAATAGCTTGCTGCAGAATGTCTTCTCTTTGAATTAATAACGATACGCTAATTTTGTTCAGTCCTAAGGTCTTTCCTTCAGGCCAAGTCAGCACTTGACAGTATTTTCTCTTAATAATTTCAGGAGAACAAATTCGTGAATCTCTACGTTCTTGCAAAATATAAAATGTCAGGTGTTCCGGTGATTTTCATACCCTCATGGAACCAGCTGCTGCACACAAGACTATTTTGAGCTAACACAGTGGGCTCTCATTAAGGACTGGGAAAGGTGCATCGAGATGCTGAAATCGGCTGGCAATTATTTGAGCCTTCTGAGGATCTTCTCCCACTCGAAGTCTGCAAAGAGGAATGTGGCAATGTCCAGTAGAACTTAGGTTACCCACTCCCTAGTATTTGCTGAGCGTTGGGTTTCTTTCTAATATTGAGCATGCATTGTATAAAGACATTCAATGAGACATGCGCTAAATAGGTCTGTATCACCATGAAAGTACAGAACTCAGACCTCACTCTCCGCTGCACTCCAGATCTGACAGCTGGTAAACCAAGACCACAGAGCACCTTACACTCAAGAGTAAGCGCATCGCTGTTCATCAGGAAAATGAGTGAAATGCTTCACATCTTTAGCATTCGAAACGTTCATGTACAGGATAATAAATATCTCCACTTCAAGGAGAAATGAGGAAAAGAAATTTATAACTGATGTTCTCTGAGAGATTGTACTAGGACTTGGTTTGCTCTTCTAGGAGTAAGCTTTAACCCATTGTATATCTCAGTACACACACATACATGCATGCGCGTGCACACACGTGCACATACACACACACATGAAGACTGCTATAGTACTGACACTCAAAGTAGCTGCGTTAAAGAAATGAAAAACATTGTGTTCACGTTTTTATGTATTTAATACAGGGCCTGCAGGGTCTCATTACACAGATTGGACTCCTAGTAATTCTCCTGTTTTCACCCTCCTAAGTGCTGGGACTACAGGCGCGGGCCACCATGCCCAGTCTCAGGTGGTCTCTCAGTACGCCCTAGGGGCCCCGCTGACACCACATCCGGTGCTGGGGATCACATCCCAGACGCTGTGCTCTGCTTAAGCAGATGCTTCAGTCCACTGAGCTATCTGGCGGCCCTTGGGTTCCTTTTTTTGCAGCCTCTTCTTCTGTATGTTGAGAGCCTCCCATGTCCCAGGCAGGGCCTCAGCCACTGTGCTGTTCTTCTAGGTTCAAGAGGTTTATTCTAATTGGAGAAATTTCGGAGGCCAACTAAAGTTCCTCTCCCACCGAATGCCTGTTCTTGGTGATTGTTTCAAAGATCAGTGATGAGGCTTGAGGGTGTGCTCCTGGTTGAGAGCAGGAGCACAAAGCTGTGCAGCACTGCCTGCATCTGGGTGGAATCAGCATAGAAAGTAAGAGAGGAAACCACACAGCCAGGACCAGATGGGTACTCTAGTGTTTTCTGCTAAAGTATAATTATTTCTTTAATAACTATAAACCTAATTTAAGGATATCTTAAATAATTACATTCTTGTACACATAGGTCTTGATTTCCTTTTGATCTTAGAAAACTATAACTGAAACAGGGGCTGGGGAGATAGCCCCATGGCAGAAGTGCCTGCCAGGCAAGTGCAAGGTCATGAGTTCAAGCCCTGGTCCTTTGTGGGGAGGAGAGTATAAGTGAAACAGAAAATATATCATACCCAATTGAAGGATTTTTATAATTCAGATGTTCAGAAGAATTTACCTTCAAGAACATCTTGTTATTTGTTACCTTAAGCTGATTGTAGAATTAAGTAAACTATGTTAATTTTGAAAATGGTAGAACTAACCCTGATAGTAATAAATAGCTTTTTATCCTTATTCTAGTATAGGTATTCAGTATTTTTTTCTTCTGTGAATTAATAAATGACAATTTATTGATTTTACAATATGTGAAATTTCTTTTATATAAAATTGCATTAGGTGTTAATGAAACATCAACATTTGCACCTTGAGTGTTTAAGATATAAAATGTGAAAAGATTTTATTTTGAAGAATCACAAAAATAGAAAAAAAATCTGCATTGTGACGGCATACTAAGCTTTTTTAAGGGGGGTCTTTTTTTTTTTACTTTTTTTCAAATTTAAGGAGAGTGTAGAAGCAATAGATAAGACATTAAATATATTATGCCTTAAAAAAAAAATCCCCCACAAAAGTAGAAAAAAAGACAAAATCAAGATGGAAGCTACCGAATGCGGCTGTGATATTACACATTGTTGTATTCAGTGTAGTTGCTCAGATACTAAGTATTTAATGTTCCTAAATAAAAGAACTATTTTTAACAGCTTGTGTCGTTTTAGGTTACAGTTCCAACAATCATAACAGTTATCATTATCCATTGGTGCTCGATCCAAAATAGTAATTGTCTCTTCCTTAAAGAAAATGTGCATGCGGTCCTGGAAACATTTCCTTTCTTCCAAAATGATTGTTAGATTGTTTGTTTTATTAAATTACTTTGTAAAGAAACTTCCCTTTTACTTCCATGATCCAGAAATAAACGATTTTATGAGCCTGATGTTTTTCAGGTGAAAACTAATCTTAAATTGAATGTTGCTAGACATCCTGGCTTTATTAACACTGATTTCAAATAATAAAAATAAACAAAGGGAGTTTCTTGGGAGAGACGCAGAATCAATTTTAGCGTAGTCATATCTGCTCAGTGACTTGCATAAAATAAATTAGTCTTGTTGGGAACAGGCAGTATATGATAGAAAACACAGGTGAGATTGATTTTAAAGTCAGACAGTATGGCTCCTTACCTGGCAAAAGAATTGAAGAAAATAATCCTCTCATGTTGACTCAATTATTAATCCATCTCATGTTGACTCAATTATTAATCCATTTCCCTTTTATAAAATTGTTAATGTTTGTGTCAAAAAAAGTGAAGTGGGAAACGGTTGCATCCTAACTTCTCCAGTCAGCTGCAGCTGGAGGATCGAAACTAACTTTATTTCAAATATGTTGTATTTGGGAGAGACATATATATATATATATATATATATATATATATATATATATATATATATATATATATAATATATATATATATATATATATATATACATATATTCAGTACTTTTGTACAACATATGGTAACAAATGAGCTAAGGAATTCGTTTCCTTTTCACCAATTGTACTGGATGTTTCAGGCCCCACTGGCATGAGCAGGGCTTTTGTTTAGCAGCATTTGGGGAGCTGGGCGCTCCATAGTACGGAGGATGCCGACCAGCCTTGTCCAGGGATGGCATCTGGTGCTCCTCTCAGAAATTCCTACCTGCACATTGGGCGTGGTAGTACACCTACGATCCCAGCACTTGGGAGGCTGAGCACAGGAAGCTCACTATGAGCCTGATCTGTGTAGTGACACCCCGTAGACCCTGCACTATACATGAAAAAATTCCAACCCATATTCTTTTTTATAAGGAAAGTGATTGTACCTCTTGCTCTTGAATAGTTATGCTTTGAATTATTTCATGAAGGTCATGTTGGTGTCACGGACATCACCTTAGCAGTCAGTAGTTGAGGGCTATTTTTCTTTTATCTTTTTCCTGAATCTCTCCCCCGGCCCCCAGGAATGTTTATGATAACTTTAGCAAAAAGCAAGAGCTATCTGCCCTGGCACCCTTCCGAGGTGAGTGTGCCCCTCAGGCCAGTGCTTACGTTCCCTGCCAACCTTCCTAATGCAGGCAATAGGTCACAGCAACGCTCAGCCTGCAGCAGCACACATCTGTGCCCGTGGGCTGCCCCATGCATGTTAGCACATGCTCTACACTGACACATCCCGTGCCACCCTTTCCCCATCTGCTACGACTTGTGTCAGGATGTGCCCCCAAAGCCTCACGCAGTCATGAGCTAGGCTTCCTGAGTTTTTGGTTGATCCATGGTCCAGTGCCGGCATTACCGGTGTGAATCCTGCACCCGCCCTGGTGCGCGTAATCTGTGTACAATGGAAGGGAGGGAAAGAGGCTTACTCTTTGCTGCTGCAGTTCCTCCTTCGTGTTCTGGCCGTTTCTGCTGTCTGCTGCCCTGAGCAGCTGCCCTCTGCTATGCTACCTTCGAACCAGCTATGGTCGAGAACCTCCACTAGGTGTGAGCTGAATAAACCTTTCCTGCCTTAATTCTGGACCTCGGGTGTTTTGTCCCCAAAATAAGGTCAGTGCCTGCCTTCAACAGGCCTTAGCAGCCTCACAGTCTCAGTCTGTGTTTGCTCATGCGCATCCCATGTCAGCCCACGCCTATGTTCCTCATGTCGCCGTATTTGCTCATACATGTCAGCCTACATCCCACTCGGGTCGCATCCGTGAGAAGTATTCAATTCTTGCAGCGCGCACACCCCTGGGAGCCGCACAAGCTAGGAAACTGATCACATGTGTGTGGGTGGGGCCAGTCCTCAGAGCTTAAAGCGAATGCGCTAGCTCAGTCCTGGGATAAGCGTCTTGTCTGGCTCAGGTCAGCTATTAGTCACTAGGCAATCTTGTGTGACGCGTTACTAATTTCGCCGAAGTTTAAGTAAGGCCTGATTTTGTTGTGTATTGCGTGAGCCTTGCCCATCAGGCAGAGCAGCGACCGCCTCGCCCAGCGTGTGTCCTGTCTGTCTTTCTCATTTCGGCTGCTGTTTTCTCCCCTGATACAACCAATTGCAGTGTGACCAGCAGATCCCTGCGCACACCGCAGTAATTGACATGCTGCTGCGCTATCAACACAGCATGTCAGCACATGCCTATTCTCAGCCCTTGCCCTAGCGCATGTCCTGGGCTAGCACACATCCACAGCAAAGCACGCTCCATGGGTGCACGTCTGATTCAGCTATGTACATGTCAAGGCACATCCGTGGTACCACATGTTCCATGTTGGTGGAAATCCACTAAAATGGTCTGGATGTAGAGGGTACAGAACCACTGTCAATTTTACATGGTGACCCTAGGCTTTGTGGCCCCTCCATTCCCTTATCTGGCCTTCCAGGGCACATGTTTTCTACAGGACAGTGATGTCATGATCTGTCAAGTGGCTCTGTGGCACTCCTCATCTGCCTTCCAGCAGGATGGAGATAATGAGAAAGGCCGAAAGGAGTCCAGCTGTGTTGTGTGCTTTTGCCAACACCAAGGCTTCTGGCTTCTTTCTACAAAGAGAGTCCAGCAATTTGAAATCTTATATAGAGTAGAGAGCTACACCAGGAAGAGATAAGATGAAAATATGTTAAAAAAAAAAAAAAAAAGGAGAGAG
>PVJA010008425.1:0-53188 GCA_004027025.1 Myocastor coypus
TTTTTGTCTTTTTGAGACAGGGTCTCGTTATGCAGTTCAGGCTGGTCTTGAGCTCACTTTTGTAGCCCAGGCTGGTCTTGAACTCGCACCGATCCTCCTGCCTCAGCTTCCCAAGTGCTGGGATTACAGGCGTGCACCACCACGCCCAGCTTATGTCTTGTTTTCAAAAGGACAAACATTGAAATTTTTCCTCTGGTGCAAGGTGGAGAGAAAAGCATGAGGGTGAAGGAAACAGGGCTGGGCCTGAGTCTCCGTCTGCACCAGTTCTGCCCATGCTGCTTGGTTTTCACTAAACTTCCACTTTCCAATCTTATTTATTTATGTTAGAGACAGGGTTTCATTAAAATACCTGCACTCACTGTCTTGTTGTTGCTGAAACAAAATACCCAACACCCAAAGCTAAAAGAGGAGAGACTTCCTTTGGCTCACAGTTTGTTGAGGTTTCAGCCTGTAATTACTGAGCTCCAAGCAGGATGGTGAGGCACGGAGGCAGCACAGAGGACGCAGCAGTCTGCAGAAGACAAGCAGCAGCAACTGTGGGCAGTGGCCTGCTTCTCTGCCTTGTGTTCCATCCGGACTACTCAGCCTTAGGATAGGCAGCGCTCACAGCCAGGGTGGGGTGCCCTCCCTTCTGGAATCCTACCTTTAAATTATAAAGCACAAACCCTAGATGCAGCTACCTCCAGGAAGCCCCATTTATGACCACCTGAGGCTATGGGGTCCATTGAGATACCAACTGTAAAACCACCAGTGGTGGATTAACTAATGGTCAACTTGTAACACCCGGATGATATGAGTCAGCATGGTTCTGGGTGTGGAAGGCCCACCTGAGGGTTGTCACCTGTAGCATAAAAAAGAGGGCTGGAGAGGAAGATGGTGTGCTGTTGATCCTCCTGGAGGAGCTTGTCATACTGGTTTTCCTGACATGAATTCAACTCTTTGTGTTGTTGGAGAAGCTATGAACCTCACTGCCACTGAGAATGGCTGCAGTTCTCTTCACGGGAGCTGTGGTCCTCATTTTGAGCATTTCTGGCTTACTTTGAGTGATTCTTCAGCCTGCTGGCACAGATCCTGCATCTACTGGGGCAGATCTTCTAGCTTCCACCACTGGCCTAAGGGCTTTCCTAGTGCAGATGCTTGACACAGATTTTCATGAGACAATGTTGTGGGCTCCAGGCCTCTGTGTGGACTCAAGGAGGGCATTGCCATGGGCTGTAGGTCTTCAGTTGGATGCCTGTGGGACACTGACATGGGACTCAGGTCCTTAGCTGGATTTTTTTTTTTTTTTTTTTAGGACTTCAGTATGTAGACAGATTTTTTCTCACTCTTTTATATTTACCTTTTGTGTGAATATTATAAAACAGTCATATAACTTACAAGACATATATTAAATCTCTTCTTTGTAATTTTTGACCATTCTACCTCAGAGCAAACAGAGGCATAGGCATGCACAGTAGTCTTCTGATATCAGAGAGCACTGTTTTGACTGGGTTGTGTGTATACATATATAACAGTGAAAAATAATACCGAAAGAGAATCTTAGGACCAATTTACTTGAGAGCTATTAGGCTTAAACACAATGTAATTATACAGGTGAGTCTAATAAGGGTTTACGTGATATGAAGACATGGAAATTGAAAGTGAAGACACCATTTTAAGAATTAATACAGAGTCTTTGCTCTGCTTACAAGTGCTGTGTGTCAGCACAGGCATCTGTCTTCATGACCTTTCTGTGTCATGTATTGTCTCTGATGAACAGGTGGGAGAGGCAGGAGTAGGGAGGGTGGAGTCTGGTAATGGAAGGAAGTACTGATGCACTCTGGCTGCCTGGGCTCTCAGTCCGGCATTCCTCGGTTACATTTTAGTTGCTGGTTGGAGGAGGAGAGCAGAGACAAAGGGAATTCTAAGATAAGTAAGTGGTTTCTGACTTGAGTGAGAGTTTAGATTGCTAAGGAGAAATTGGATTCCCAGGAGAAGAAGATACATTGGATTTGGGTCTTGCGTCTAATCAGGCAACAATTCTTGGATGAGTAGTCCTGTAGGAGGTAGAAATTTGGAAATTTGGAGGTTACAGAAAGCCTATACAGAACCTTTCTGCCCTGATCTTTAAGTGCAGTAAATTTATTACACCCTCTTCTTATGTCCTTTGAGGTCATTTCAGTGATTTAATCTTTTTCTTACTGATTGAGCAGCCATACAACTTTAAAAACAAGAGAAAAATGCCAGTGGCCATGTGGCAGGCCCATGCGCTCCTCTCTTCATCTGCCTTTTGGAGCAGTGATGATTTCTTAGATTTTATTCTTGCACTTTCCTTGAGCAGTCGTGGGATGCAAGATGGATGTGCAGGAGCCATGTCTAGAATCCTACATTTTTTATTCCATTAGTGATCTCTTATTTTTTGATTTTGAGATATACTTGGGGCTACTGGGATGCAGGTAGTAATACCCAGAAAATTAATTGAAGCAGCACTGGCCAGGCATGATGGCACACACCTGTAGTCCCAGTGATTCAGGATGCTGTGGTGAGAGGATCCCTAGAACCACAAGTTCAGTACCAGCTTTCCCCGAGTTGTTGAAAATAGAAAATGTCATAGTAAAGACTGAAATATATTTTGAATATTGTCCAAAAGAAGGAGCTTTCTTTCCTCGGTTTTGACATCTCTTTATATTTTTCTACTTTGCTAATCCTTTTCATTTGTTTCCCTGTCTTGGTCTCTCACACATATGTCAGTTCACCAAGTTGTGAGCCACAAATAAACTTAGCGATATGCATCACTCCATCATCACTGCATCTTGATTGGCTGAAAGGGTCAAAAAGGATAACAACAACAGTTTGCTTTTCAACCTGTGTAGTTCTTTTAATAAAAGGCAAAATCCTAATATAATCCTATGGCATTGACATAGGAGAAAATTACTATAATTATGCAAATTAAAATAAGTCAACAAGTTTCAGAACACAATGCAGGATAAGTAATGTTTTTAAAAATAACAGTCACTGAGCTTGGTCATTTGCACTTAATAATAGGCTCAGGAGGGAGCCTAGTCTCAGAGGAGAAACAGCTGTGGTAATAGATGTATTATGGCTTTGATAGGTTCTCTCTAGTAGCTTTATTTTTGTATTTGCTTTAGATTATAAAATGCTCCCAGAGTGCCCTGCTATTGAAATTCCCATCATTCCCATGGCTTTAATTAAGTGATTGGATTTGACAGAATTTGAATTGAGGAGGCCCACAGTATGGCAGTTTATGCCAGGATGATATTATCAGGCTTTAATTTATGTCTTGGGCTGTCTTACTGTGAAACATAAGGAACACAGGCCTCCATGTGATTTTAAAAGGCATTTAATTTGGCTTATCACAGTAGTATGGTCTTCACAAAACCCAGAATGATACAAAGTCGATATTTTGACATCATGGAGCAATAAAAGGCACACAAGCTTTGAAATCAGACCCACTCAAGTTTAAATCTCAGATGTACCAGTCACCAATGAGATCATCTTGGTCAGGTGATTTAGACTTTCCGGAGCCTAAAATCGTTCCTTATAAAAACGAGAGTAATTTCAACTGTTGTAAGAGTATTGCCAGAGTTAAATGGCATAAGATAAAGAAGCCCCAAGTCTTGCAGACATGTAATGGGAGTTTAAGAAACACTATTTTTTCCTCACCTAATTTTAAACCAGTTATTGCTTGTAGTATTTTTTCCTTTGCTTTCTGTCCATGAATTATTGAAATGTAGGCAGTATTACTTGGTTTGAGGATAACTTTGCCATAAAAGCCTGAGATTGGCCAGTGCTGTAAAGAGTTTCATTCAAGTTTGAAAGTAAATAAAACACTCCTTGCAGCAGCTTGGCATTAAGGCTTTCTTCTCATCTCTCCATTCATTTCCAGTACAGCTCACTGAATAATAAGTGTCAGTGTAGTCTCCAAGCAGAGAAGGGAGCAACTGCAGCACACGCTATGGAATGGCAAATATCAATTGTGGACAGTGGTTTGTGGTTTTCTGCCTCTTAGATGAAGTGGCTTTGTGTGGACTAGCTCACACTTCCTGGGCAACAGGAAACAGCCATTTCATAATGAGCGGCAGAACTTGCTGTGCTCCAGAACAAACCTCAACCCAAATTTCAGCACAGAGAAAGTGTTTGATTCAGCACATGTTACCGACAGCTTGAACACTAAACGATCAAGCTTCACTTCTAATATTTGTTACCTTTTCTCATGCAAACTCATAAGTTAAGTTTCATGATTATTAAAGGGAATATACACAACAAATTTTCATCCTATTGGGTCAATAAAAGCACTAGTCTAGTAAAAAGAAATGCAGGAAAACAGAATCTAGCTGAGGCTCCTCTGGGCTCCTCACTTTCTACAAAGCTTGCAGACAGAGTTGTTCTACATTAGCTCTGGGAAAAAGTGGCCAGTCTTGCTGGGCATCGTGTACTTTCCAGTGGGGAGAACGCATTCATCTTACAGATTAGCCCCACTGTGATGTAGGGAAACTCGAGTCCCTCAGGGTGCTTTCCACACATGGTGCCTTCGTCCCATTTTCCTGGCTGTCCAGCTGTGTCTGGTCTTGTGATTTCCTCCATAGCAAGATCCAGACTCATAGTTTGCCTCTATTTGCCATCCCTTATAAAAGTCTGATCTGTATCATCATTAGTGTTCCTAACTGCCAACCTCCTAGAGATGTTTATATATTAACAGAGACAATTTCAGGAACACATTTTCTACAGTTGGATCTTAAATAACAGGTACATTCTCAAGTAGGCATACCCTTTCCACATTACTCAAATCATATCACAGCAGATAATAACATGCCATAGAAAACTGGAGACAAGAGTTACAAATTATTTTACAAACTTGTACTTAAGTTGCACTCTTTTAAACTATGATGACTGCTGAGATTAAAAACTCATCAAAAAGATCCCCAAGTGTGTGATATACTAGCTTATGACAGAAGAAGGGTCTGACTAAGAATGACAGAAGAGTTGGACAAAAGACGAAATGTAATATGTGGGAAGAATCTGGAGAACAGCTGAGGTAAGCAAGGGCCAAGTAACTAGAAAAAAAAAAAAAGAATTATTGAGAGATAAATCAGCATTTTCAGAATCATTTATCAATTCTTGACCTGTGGAGGAAGGCATCAAATCCTGGACAGGCCTTCAGCTGAGAGGAAGGGAACCAGGAGAATGACTGGTGTTTCTAGAATGCAAGAGAAATAAAGATTGAAGTTCAGGGTTATGAAGGCTGCCAAGACTTGGAAGGCCCAGATCTCCGAGGGAGGGGCAGTTGAAGGAGGAATGCTTAAGCTTCACAGATTCTCCTTTGCACTTTCATGTAATTCTTCTTGTTTTAATCATTTTGTACTATAATATTAGGTTGGAAAATCCAGTACCTGTCCCATTATATTACAATTAATATTAAAGGTGATTGAAGCTGGGGAGATAGCTCAGTAGAGTAAATGCCTACCTGGCAAGCACAGGGTTCTGAGTTCAATCCCCAGTACCCAGTACTGCAACAAAGATAGAAAGAAAGAAAGAAAGAAAGAAAGAAAGAGAGAAGGAAAGAGGATTGAAAGAAGCATAGGGAGTTTTTATGAGTAGTCTATATGTTTTAGTTGCTTAGACTTTACTTTAAAGTGAGCAAAAATAGATGAAACATTGCTCATCTCAGTTGCTTTTTTTCATTTTGGGTGGTTTGCTTCCCTTTTACAGTATCTGTTGTGCCTTTCAAATTTTATTGTTTCAGGTTCTTGTAGTAGCAAGACAATATGTTTACACATGTGGGTCTGATTTATTTCACTTGTGAGTATGGTCTCTAGTTGCATCATTTACCTATAAAAGCCTCAGTTTAGATAAATTATCTAAATTGAATATTATCTGAGTAATACTCCATTGTATAAAAATCCACATCTTTTTATCCATTCCTCAGTTGGTGGGCATTTGGGTTGTTTCTAAGATTTAGCCATGACAAATTGTGCTGCTATAAACATGGGTGCACACATAAGTCACTGTGGTCTGATGTTTTCAATTCTTCTGGGAAAACACCCAGAAGGGGAATAGTTGGGTCAAATGGAATCTCTAATCCTCTTTTTTTTTTTTTTTTTTTTTTTTTTTTTTTTTTTTTTTTTTTTTTTTTTTTTTTTTTTTTTTTGAGAAATCTCTGCACTGGTCTCCACTGTGGTTGTAACAGTCTGCACCTCCAACTGGGCAAAGCAAGGGGTTACCTATGAAACCAGAGGACCTCACTCTAAAGAGTGGAGTACAGGTCTTGGCAGGCTTTTGCAGCTCAACAGGGCAGTGTTGAGTATCATGGCCTGACAAGCAGGAAGAGTTTTCCATATGTCAGTATGATAGATTCTTACAATATCCATCACAGTGATTGGCCATTTCTAAGAGACAGAAGCAACTTGTGACTGTAACAGGAACTATCACCTAGGCAACTGAAGTACGCATTGGTGTGTGTGTGTATGTGTGTGTGGGGGCATCTTCTGTTACAAATGGGGATCCTGAAATGTACATGTCAGGAGGGGTGAGGCAGTGTTAGGTGAAGTTTACCAAAACTGTAACCCAAACTTGATTTAGTCCAGACCTTGCTTGGATTATGTGATCCATATCCACTTCCTAAATAGCATCTCCAAAAGGGAAAATTTAAAAAGAAATATAGAAGAAAGCTTTATCAGTTGTTTTGAGTTTTAGCAAAACAAGTTAGATTTAAAAAAGAAATGAAATCTTTTTCATTGGGCATTAAGACAAGGCTCTTGATTTTCACAGTATTAAAACGTATGCCACAACCTTCATGGGCTTTTTTGTGTTGAGTTGCAATGGCGCACCAAGTGCAAAAGTATAAACCAGTCCACTGTTGAGTCTCTAGAGTTAGAAGATGATAACAATTTCAACTTTACCTCCACCTAGCTAAACACTTTCTTTTCCCCAACAGCATTTGCAGTACAGTGTGTAAAATTATTTCCATCAGGGAGTCTGAAGATTAACATCAACCTATTTATTTGTTTCTCCTTCTGGCCTATGAGACCCAGTGGTATATTTATTCTCATCAGGACTTCAAAATACATGTGCTGGCATGAGGCAGGGGAGACTTTCCAATACACTGAGAATGTTAGGAACTTAGTGAGGATCAGCAGTTTTTATTAATTAAGAAGTAGAGCACACTGAGGATTGTTTTATGTAGGATTTCTTTCAGCACAGCGAGTGGGCAAGGCACAAAGCTGATTGACTAAGTTTTAAGTAGGATAAGTTAAAGGAGCCAGGAATTTCATATATGCAAAGGGAAGAGGTCATAGAGGTGGCTATTTGGGTATGTAAAACAAGATATCATCCCCTTGAGACATGTGGTTCAAACAGGGTGGGGATACCTATGAGTATCAGATAGACATGAGATCTGGATGGAACCGTTGTGTGGCTTGTCTAGACAAGAGTGTCTAGATCTTGTGTTTTAGGCACATATGTCATTGTAATTTCTAAAATAAAATTAAAATTTAATTTTAAATTAAAATATGTAATGCACAATGTAGAAATCAGTTTAGGCAAGTTATTGGCTGCAGAATTTCCTTGAGAAGTTTGGAAAGCAATACATGTAGTAAAATAGTCTCCCTTTAATTCTTCAGGAACAATTTGGTCTGGGAAGTATGTGTGTGTCTATAACTTGTACAGGACTGTGGACATATTCTTTGTGAATGATATGATAAGTCACTGTGCATTATGTGGGACACTTCAAGGGACCTTAAGAGGACTGTTCCATTCCACCATTCATTCACTAGGAGTGAGAGGATATTGCTACAAAACCAAGAAATCACAAAGCACACAACACTAAATCTAGGCCTTTAGTAGACTGTTCCAAACTCTTCTATGTAGTCCCTTCATATTATGTAAATGATGCAAGCAGATGTTACGGTATTTTTACTAGAATTAATTCAGAAATGTTAGAAGCCAAGTGTGATGCTATACTAATAAGTCACAGAAAGCCAATAGTTTTAGGTCCTGGCCACTTATTTTCTAGAGCACGGCTGTCCATGCTGATGGGAATGATATCAGATGATAGCAATCTGTAAGTCCTCTTGTTTATTATCTTTCACCTCCTAATTTGTGTGCCTGCGTGGGTGTATGCGTGTGTGCATGCATGCGTGCGTGCATGTGTATGTGTGTGTGTGTGTGTATATGTCTGTGAAGATAAATAATTGTGACCTTGGACATGAGCTTCACTTGAAAAGTGCTAGTCTTTTCCACCTCAATCCCTAGTACTCATGAACAGAGCTAGCTGTCTTTAGTCTGTGTCTACCATATAGATACTTAGTAATCACTGAATATTTTTCAATGTTTTGTTGACTGACTAAAAATGAAAAATAAAAGACTGGAGGTAAGCCAAGAGTTTAATCCAGGTAGTTGGTGTAAAACAGGGACCAGCAATCATTTCTAAATGGCAAGCAAGAAAGAAAAGCTGCAGAAATACCAACACCTGAAAAGACTTTGAAGTGGAAAATAGGGCTCCTTATGTTCTGCCTTCCAGGTGTGTGAGAAGGGAGGCCTGCACCTTATGTTGGGAGGATGGGTCACCTTTCTGAGGCCTGAAGCCAGAGCGGGGAGGCAGACAGACCTGTGAGACTGTGATGTGCTTATAAGACATTCCTAACTGAAATTGAATCCTTGACACTGTTTCTTTTTGTTGTTCTTGTTACAATGTTTTAGAGTTCCAAAACAATTTCAGAAATACAGAAAAAGTGAGCATGTGAAAAAGTTTAATTTTTCTGTACCATTAGAATGCAAGTTGCATCTCATGGCTCATCAGCTTAGTGTTTTTTAGTGTATATGTCCTACCACCAGAACGTTTTGTCAGTGACCACAATATACTTATTTAAATGAAATAACTGCTACCAATACACCATCATTCAATTTTATATTTTTTCCAAATATGTCTCAGTAGAGCAGAAGTGCCCAGCTCGGGTCACATCTTGCATTTAGTTATGTAATTTTTGTCTTCGTCAGTCCAAAACAATTGCATCTTTTCTTGCCTTTCACAATTTTGCCATTTTTGAAAACTACAGGATACCCCTCAGTTTTGCATTGTGTGATGCTTTGAGAACAGATTCAAGTTATGCATCTTTGGCAGCAGCATTGCAGAAGTAATGTTGGGTTTTGCTGCATTGTTTGGGGTGCATATAAATCTGACCTGTCATGTTATTTATGTCTGTTTGGATTTGCATCATTAGTAAAGAGAATATCCACCAGTTTTCTTCACTGTGATGTTATTCATTCCGTCTTTGTAATTCTACTTTCTGGGAAGATGCTTTGAGATATTTAATCTCATATCCATTCACTCAATAATTTCCCCACCTCACTTTCAACTTATTCCTCACTGAATTTTATTTATTTATTTATTTATTTATTTATTTATTTATTTATTTATTTATTTATTTATTTATTTATCGGAACCAGGGATTGAGCTCAGGACCTTGCACTTGCCAGGCAGGCACTTGTGCCCCTGAGCTAGCTTTCTGTCCCTTCCTCACTGAATTTTAGTCTAGCAAAAGAAGAGACTTCTCTTCAAGCCTTGTTGGTGTTAGGAATAAGTGCTGGCTGCTAAAGGGGCATGTGATGGGCATTTGCTCTGGAGGAGGAACAAGGGGATAGGCAAGGGTGAATGAAGATTTACCGACAGAGAGACAGTTCAGTGAAAACTCAAAGCCACTTGCCTGGTGAAGGACAAGGAGCCATGGAAGAGAAATGATATATAGAGAATGTATCCCATGTAGAGGTCCTGCATTAGAAAACATTTGGGTATATCAAAGGAGCCAAAAGAAATTCAGCATGTTGGAAGCATGGAATGCTAGCATAAGGCAATAGGTTAAGGTAGTTAAGATATGTTATGGTTTGTGACTGGATGTTCCCCAAAGCCTCATTCAGCCATAGGGCTTTTTCAGAGCTCTATCTAGAGTGCATCTAGAGTGATTCTAGGCTGAATCTAGAGTGTGCAATTGATTCATGATGCAATACTGGGATTAAGGGCATTGGGATTAAGGATGCTGAGATTAATGGTGGTTGATTACTGGAGCAGTGCACAGATTGGACTGGTCCTGCCCTAATCCTGGTATTCTGGATATAATATAAAGGGTGAGAGAGATTTGTCTCTCCTTTTCCCCTGGTTTGCTCTTGTTCTCTTCCACCACCGTGAACTGTTTCTCCTCTGCCAAGCAACCACCTCTTGGAACTAGCCCACTGTGGACTGAAACCTCTCCAAACTGTGAGCTAAATAAACCTTTCTCCTTGAACTTTGGAGTAAGTACTCTGTTTTAGCAATGAGAGAAAAGTAACTAAGAGAAGATTCAAACTGGTCATTTTCTCATTTTATTTATTTATTTATTTATTGAGGAACTGGGGATCAAACTCAGGACCTTGCACTTGCCAGGCAGGCACTTGTGCCCCTGAGCTATCTCCCCCACCCCCAGTCCCAATTTTCTCATTTTAATGACAATGGGTAGCAAAAGGATTTAGACAAGAAAGTTACACGCTCAATTTTTAGTTTTATGGAGAAGTCTCTGCATGATTTATGAAGAATGAATGTGAGTTGGTGAGGAAGAATTCATTTCAATCAGTTAGGAGGCTATTGGCTAATCCTTGCAGGCAATGATAATCATTTTGAATAGAGTATACACATTTGGTTGGAGGGTAAGGGGGGCATATCTAAGAGAAGGAGACCACAGAACTTGGTGATTGATTTATTGTGGCTGTTACATCCACCTATATATTCTCCCTAATTTAACTCATGTAAATGACCAATTCAGGGAATTCCATATCAATGTAAATAGCTGGCTACTTATGTAGCAGTTTCATTTGCATATTTATTAGGCATATTAGCATATATACAAATAGAACTTGTATTTCTCTCCCCAGTCTCCTCAATGATCTTTCACTTCTCAGGAAATGTCTACTGTTTCCCTGGTTGATGAAATGAAAGTCCACAAGCCATTCTTTATTTCTGTTTTCCTCACCTGCCTAACCACTTGAGAAAGATTTGTTGTCTCCATATCTCAAAGACAAAGCTTGAATACACATCTATGTTTGCCACCCAATGTAATGTATTATAATCTGTCTCCAATATACTTGCAATTAACTCCTTACCCGTTGTCTGTTCCTCCACTCTCCTATCTTTGTGATACATCCTATATACACTAAATTAAATGATATTTTATTAGATTGTTGTTTCTGTTTGTTGGCTTTTAGAGACAGTTTTACTATGATGCTCGGTCTGGTCTTGAATTCACTATGTAGACCAGGCTGAACTTGAACTCTCAGAAATCCTCCCCCTCAGCCTGTATACTGGGATTACAGGTGTGCACCGCCACACCAGGCAAGAATGGTATTTCAGGCCCATACATTACAGTGCTTCCTTCTTAAAATCCTCTAATAGATTTCAATGGCATTCAGTGAAGATGAGAACGATGTAGTAATGTGGCTTTTCCCTAAGACACTGATTTTTTTTGGAACCATTTCCTTTTCTGGTCTTTCTGTACTAGCCACACTTGTCTCTTTTTCTTAACAAAAGCAATGCACCTCTCAGAGCTATTTTTGAAATCTGTGAGAGCATGTCTTGGCTTATTGTGACGTTTGGTGTCATCACAGTGCAGACAGGTCTGTAGTTCCAGATGTTCTGCCACATGCCGGGCAGCCCCACGAGAGCACAATTGCAGCTCTGATTTCCCCATGACTTTCCAGGATTCTGCTAGAATCTTGAAATTGGAGAATCTATCAAAAACTGTTAGGATTTGAGATCAAACTCCATGGCATATATATTCCCAAAGTTTTTTAAAGTTTTAGTATACACCTAAATTTCTAAGAATATAACTATATTGCAAATTTAGGAAAGATTCTAATTTGTTTTGTTAGAAATTCTGCAAAGAGTTTCTCACTGTTTCAGAGAATTACATCACCAATGGCAACGCCATTTGTGGGATCTGAGCTGCCAATGTAACACACCTGTACCCGACTCCAATTGTAGTTGACGTGTTCATGTGGGTTCTAAGTATAGACACAAACATCTGACTGCTTCATATGGCTGCTTGTTATGATACCTGAACATTTTTGTATAAAATATGTATCATTTTAATAAAATTATCTTTTTATTCTTCTTACTTTATATTCAAGTTAGGAGGCTGTATTAGTATCTTTGGAAATTATTTATGTAAATATTAAGGCATTATATTATTATTTTTAAAAATTGTACAAACACTTTATAATATATATGCAATTTTGAGATCATAAAGGGGATTTTATAACCTATCATCATAAAATGGTATATCCATCATAAAATGTTCAGGGATCAAGGCTGAGAATACTGATCTAACATTTTAGGGTGTGTGTGTGTGCGCATGTGTGTGTGTGTGTGTGTCTGTGTGTCTGTGTGTGTCTGTGTGAATGTCTTTGTGAGATAGGGTCTCACTCTGTAGTTCAGGCTGGCCTTGAGTTGACTTTGTAGCCCAGGCTGGTCTGGAACTCAGAAAGATCTTCCTGCCTCATCCTTCCAAGTGCTGGGATTATAGGCATGTGCCACCATGCCTGGCTAGGCTTGGCCTTATTCTTGTGGTCTGTGTGCCAGGTTCATTTGTTATGGTCTTGAACAGCAGAAAAATTCCTACTTAGATGCACAGTAGGAAGAAGGATGATGAGCCAGCTTCTGGTAAAATTCTACTATGACTGCAATTAACCTAGTAGAGCTATATGTGGAGCACTCTTTTTCAATAGCGAGATTGCATTTCCCAATGTCTTTGCCATTAGAGGTGACCAAGTGACTGCAGGCAAAGATGTATTTTATTTTCAGCATTTCAAAAATTCTTTTTGTCTTTGTGACACCCTTTACCCACTAAGGCACAATGTACACTGACATTTCCCTCTCCCTCTTTCCTAATTATTTCCTGTGAGCTGTTTTCATGGAAAGGATTTGCAGCTCCAGCACCCTGATCATCCAAAAGTATGATAAGGAAGTGGTGGCATCATTCTCCTTTTAGTCTTTTGATTTTCTCTCTTACAACTGTGGCATATACAAAATAATCATGCAAAACTCAAAGCCAGAATAACTTTTCTTCTATTCAGATGCACTCTTTTTCCCCCCCTCAAGTTAAAATTTGAGTGGCGTTTTCTGAGGTCAGATATAATTTCTTTATATTCAGTTTGTATTTCTCTAGGAATTTTGGCATTGATTTGCTACTTGGTTGCTATTTTCAGTGTTGAGGATTGTTGCCTTTGGGAGACAGAGAGTGCTTGGATGTATTTTGCAGCTCCTGAGTCAGGCTGTACAGGAGGCTAACAGTAAGACACTGTTATGAGGAGCTATGTGTCTTTAACGTGCAAGATACAGTAATGTCCCATGTAGTTTTAGTGGGCTGATGTGATCCACTAAACTTGCTCACAGACAGAGGAAAGTACCATAAGGCAAGGGCCATAGGTTATTATATGTGGTCAGTGGGGGTGCAGACAGAACAAGAGTCCGTGGGCCTCAGGTCCCACAATAAAGACACATCTCCCCATGAGACTCTCTAACCAGAATGTGAACATGAACATTTTTGGGAAACTCCTTTTGCCATTCTCTTTAGGGCTCTTCTTTCCTTCTGACCATTTCCTACTGATCAGGATACGGAAATGTCTGGCAGACGGCCCACAGTAGCTAATATATATATATATATATATATATATATATATATATATATATATATATATATATTTTAAGCGGTGCTAGGTTTATTGGCACTGCCTCTAGAAGAAGGTGCTGGGCCTCTCAGTGGTGAAGTGAGGCTTGTGCTGGGGATGGAGGACTCGGTGGGGCTGCGGGAACTTGATCTTGGAGTTGTGGAACTGCTTGACAGCGGCCTGGTGGCACTTGCTGGTAGTGATCTCCTCCACCTTCATGATCTGGATGGAGTGAGTGCAGGCGCGGTGCCGGGCGCCCGTGTCGCGGTAGCAGTAGGTGATGGCTCCTGCTGTGGTCAGGTCCCAGAATTCCCCGTACCTGTTGTGGGTATAGCTGTGGGAGTCATAGCACAGCCAGAAGCCGAAGTTCTTCACCCGCAGCGGAGACTTCTCAAACACCTGCCCACAGTAGACAATCTCCCCTGAGGATTTCTTCATCTTCTTCAGCTGCAACACTAAGCACCAGAAACGGGACTTGGCGACCACATGGTTGGGTGCAAAAATCCACATGCGGTACAGGGGTGGTGTGCGACACTTTAGGGTGGGTGGCCAGCACCCTACCACCTTGTATTCCAGGAGTGTGCCCAAGGCCTTCATGACGCTCCGTTCTCGTTTGCCGCCACCCATGAAAAAAAAAAAAAAAAAAAAAAAAAAAGCCATGCAATCATATTGTAAAGGTCAAAGCCCCCTTGAGTGGCATCAGTTTTCCAAGGTAAACTATCCCTTGGGAGACACAGGACTTGGAGTGCCTTGGTGGATTCCTCCAGAGTGAGACACTTCAGTTTTCTCTGATGATGTTCTCAGACTTCTGGCCAAGAAACAGGTTATATGTTGAGTATTTTGTACATGAATGCTTACATACTAATTACTACCACAACTTTTGCCTAGAAGAATTAGGGAACTGCTCTAACAGCTTTTTCATGAAAATCGGGGGGACCTTTGTGTAACTTATTTTAAGTGTCACCTGTCAGGAAATATTATTGACATTTTGGCCACCACAAGAAACTGTGTAAAATACCATTTGATTAACTTTACATGAAAGCCAAGAGTCAAAAATAGCAAAGCATTATATAGAAAATTTCAAGTGAAAAGGCTTGTAAGTGGTCACTCTTCAGGGAAAAGTGGGGTTGTTTGCAAATGTGCTCACAACAGACTAGTGCCATTACATATAATGCCTTCTTGCTGCTGTTGGGGTGCTTGAGCTAAAGGAAATGTAGAAGGAAGCAGACTATCAACAGGAATCCTAGTGCCCCAGAAAGCAGGAGCTGCGTAACCCATAAGGTCCAGTGTAGAGGTCAGTTATATTTTGGATGTAAACACAATATATTTATTGAGGACAAGATAAAAAATTCTAGTGAAATCTTGATCCATGTGCTCTGGTAGGACTTGTCAATCCTTCCTTCAAAACTAATTTGTTAACAATTTGTAACATTTCTATTCAGTTATAATTGTTACTACTTGTAATAACAGCACTTACTTAGCAGCTACTGCACTTTATTATCCTATGTACCTTCAAAACCCACTTTATTGCCAGACATACTCTAGTTTCTCAACTGATTGCTGAAACAAATTTCTGGTTGCTTGTATGTATGAATCAATAAATGAACCACTTCCAATTAAAACTGATGGGATTTCCTCTGTATCATACCATCAGTGGATCCTGGGGCCTAGAGGCACGGCAAGGTGGCTTTCCTAAAACAATCATTTTAGATTGTATTTGTAGAAGAAATGCAATCTAAAGCTATTGCATTAGTATTCAACTATTTGAACAAGGGAGATGTAGTAAAGATTAAGTTTAAATTATTAGCAAAAAAGTGCTAAAGGAAAATTTTAGAGTACCATAAAGCATCAAATAATCATGGTAATGAAAATTCAATCTCATTTTTCAGCTGACTGCTTAGCTTTAGGAGCAGAGCGACTTGAGGAACTGTAGATGTTCCTTCCCATTGGGTAAACTGCTGCTTTCTGTTAGCAAAAGCCAGCCGTGGCTCGGGAATCATGTGTACAGCATTAGAGTATGCATCAGGCCTTGATAGGGTAAAGGAAATATAGTTGGTTCTTAAAGGTATTTTGTTGCATAAATGCTCAATAAGTAGAACATGTTAATCTGAATGTGGTTTTCCTCACCAGTGGATTTATAGGTACAGAGCCAGTTTCTGCTGAAAGGTGAAATAGCTTTCATAGTTGCACTTACAACTTGGGTTTTCTGATTTTATTTTTCCTCCAAGACTCAGTCTTTGAGAATGTGAAGGCTCCTGCCTAGTGCAGGTCTCTGCTAGGATGATGTTCCCTTGACTCTAGCGGCCTGGCGCTTGAGCTTCCTTCCGTGTGGTTTCCAGTGCTCTCCTAGCACAGCACTGCTGAAGCACTTTCACACGTAATTACAGGGACTGAGAGCCCTTCCCGGGAACAGCTTCTCTTTCCTGAACCTGTGCATATGTGGATTTACTTTTGGACCCTTTTCCACAATCAGGAAAATCTTAAAATTGATTAGATGCACACCTGATGGTATAATTTGAAGAAGAGAGGGGAAGGATTTAGGAGTTTGGAAAAGAAAGAAAAGGGAAAGCAGGTGGCAGAACAGGAGAGAAAACTTCAAGATGTAGCTTTGGGAGAAGTTAAGTTAGCCGAGGCAAAGTAAAGATTACATCCCACTAGCTGGACAGAGGAGAGGGGCATGTGTTTCCTACAACCTGCTGTTCACAGAGCTAAAATTGCATCAGTAGATAAAACTGGGCCATAGAGATACCTGTTTGGTATGCCTGCTAGCTTCAGTAGAAGCTGCCCTTTTCCAACCAAGTTACCATAGATACTAGTGATTAGCATGTGATGCAGGAACTAAGTTAACAAACTATTTACAATTTGTGCATTTAGCTTTTATGTAGAGTGCAGTAGTTAGAGGGCAGGACAGAGGTATGTCAGTGCCACAAGGGAAAACACACATACTAGGAAAAGAGCTAAGTGTGCTGGCTCCATTGTTTGGATTTTAAGAAAGACAAAATGTATATTTGCAATAGCTTTTATAGCTTTATTGACAACCTTGGTGGCCCAGTCTTATATTTCTCTTAAAAGCTTATATGTATTTTGAAATGTGAATTCTCCTGGCAAAAGGATTTTTGGAGCCTAATCTTTCCACTGGAGAGGGAAAATAGATGTTTATACAGGGAGGTACAAATTACATGAGTCACAGAGATGCAAATATATTACTTTATTTATCTTTCCATAACTAGACTTAATTTTAATCCTGGGCCCCTTTTACAGTCTGATTCAATAAACTTTGTTTAGCTGACTTACATTTTCAGAGTGATTTTTGAATTTATATCTAGTCAACTTCAACATTTCCTCTTCTCATTCTCTATGACACTGATGCTAGCCGGAAACGAATGCAGCATTTTTAGAGAGGGCAATCATTCTTGTACATTAACTTGCCCTGTACTACCTCCATTCTGTCACAGGTTTTGGCAGTCTGTATGTCTAGATCATGCAATCTTTTATTCAAAGAAGAAGCTTTGTACACTTTTCATACTGATATGGGGTGTGCACTGTTGAAACATATTCTTCTCATGTCCATTAGAATTCCCCATTTGTTGGGTGTAACCTATCCACTCTATTCTATCTGTCTGTATATCTATCTATGTATCTATCTATCTATCTATCTATCATATATGTATCTATCTTACATTAATTTTGATTATATTTCTGAGGACTTTTATAAGCCTGCAGACAAACCTATTTGAAATTCACTCATCCATTCCTCCTATTAATATTTATTGAATGCCTGGTGCTTTCTAGGTAATTGCAGAATGATTTTCTTCCCTGAAAGACTTTACTATCTACTAGGATGTAAGAGCTGTAATTATTTATCCACCTCCCCTCAAAAGTGAACACTGAAAACTGAAGCTACTGGCTGCTACAGCCCCTGGTGACTGCCTTACACTAATATAGGCTAATGGCTTTAACTCATTAGTGCAAAGTGACAACTGACAGTTTGAACTCTCAAATTATTTGAACCTTTAACTCAGAAAATCTAGCCTTCTGTTTCATGATCCCAAATCACTATCTCCACTACTCCTCTCTTAAACCTAAAATTGAAAGATTGCTCTTAACTTCCCTTTCCAAAAATTTACACCTTGTTTCTCTAACACACTCAGTGCACTCACAGGGGGCATCCTCCCTTACATGGTGTATTAGTCACTTTTCTCTCATTGCTGGGACAAATAACTGACACCCAAAATGAAGGAAGGAAAGGTTTATTTAGCTCACAGTTACTGGGGGTTTCAGTCCATATTTGGCTGGCCCAAGGCTGGGTGGAACAGGGCAGAGAGCATCCAGTTCATGGTGGCGGAACAGCAACAAAATGTTGACAGAGGCATCCAATCAAACAGGGCAGCAGAGCAATAGCCCAAGTCTATCTCTCTGTCTCTCTTTATGTTACATTCAGGCTCTCTACCTCAGCCTATCCACCTTAGGCCACACCCATAATCCCAGAAGCACTTAAAACACATAATCCCCGGGATCATGGATCAAGTCTCAAACTCTAGATCCATACTAAATCACATAATCCCAGTGACTCATGAGTCAAGTCTCAATCTATAGAAGTCCCTGCCTCATGACTGCATGAGGCTTTGGGGGGACAACTAGACAGAAACCATAACACATAGTAAGCACCAAAGCTTTCCTTATGCACAGATTGTGTTGATGCTGTTTGAGGAGCCAGCACTTGACAACGGCATCATCCCAACTCAGTGGCAAGTCCAAACTGTGATGGAAAATACTGTTAGTAAATGTAATTATCTCATTACTTAGGAAACATTATCTTAAATATATTTCTATTTGTTATCAAAAGGGAAGCCTTTCATTGCTAATTCATGATATAGTTTAGTAGTTTCTCAATAGACATTAAAATGTGATCTTTCTTGGGAGGCTGAGGTAGGAGGATCAGTGCGAGTTCAAGACCAGCCTGGGCTACAAAAGTGAACTCAAGGACAGCTTGAACTGCATAGAGAGGCCTTGTCTCAAAAAGACAAAAAGAAAAAAGTGATTTGTTAACTACCATGTTAAGATTTGCACAGCACACAAGCTTTAGATGTTCCCTAAGTTGTCCTGTGTTTTCCTTCCACAAAAAAATCAGGCGCAGATGCACCTTACCTGTCTGGGAGCAGAGTTCTATTCCATCCCTTGCTAGGTGATTAAGTTCCTAAAATACACAGCCCAGTGGATGCCCTTCAATTTTGTCCAAGGTTTTCACTAAGACTTGCCTCTTGTATGTGTTAACTTACCCCGATGAAATAGGCTGAACAGTAAGATTAGTCTAAGATTCTTTTGCTAAGTGTGTGTAAAGACGTCTGTTGGCCTCAGTTTCTAGTTGTAAGCAATAGGATTTGACCTAACAAGTATACTTGGAAAGAGATTTATGACAGTTCACACAATTATTGGGAGAGTTAAAGGAAAGACTCTAGGCTGAGTTTCTGGGAACAATGCCCAGAGCCACATAGAAAACTGGCTAGCAAAGGAAGATGCTGCTGCCATTGGCCTCGGAACCTCAGTGCTTCTGCCACGATCAGGAGGATGTTGTACTGGGCAAGGGCTGCTGCCATCACTGGCCCCAGAAGCAGCAGCCCCTCTCTATTCCCCAACCCTGGCTGTTCAAAAATGATTTGTAAAGTGTGGTCTCCGAAACACCATCAGCACCCACACACACACACACACCAGCACCACCACCATCATCATCTATTAACTTAGAAACATAGTGTTAGGTCTCACGGGAGACCAATGGAATCAGACACTGTGGGCACAAACCCTAATGAACTGCATGCACCAGACCCCTGATATTAGAAAGCTGCTGTTCAGTGGGAATGTTTATTGGGTTCCTCTAGGTCTTGAGCATAGGCTTGCTCCTTGGACAGAGATCACACAAGGAACTAGTAGAGGAAAGGATGCTAGCACAGTCTTTCTCAAGTTTTGACGCACATCTGAATCATCTGGAGACCTGGCAAGAGTGAAGATTCTGATTCTTAGATCCAGAAATATTTGCCCATGAGATCACAGTTGCTGCTGAGTCCCTGGCTCTGGGGACCACAGCTTAAATGAGGAAAGTCTGCAGTACAGACATGATACCAGGAGGTGACTAAGGGGTTTGGCACTAATCCAATCTGCAATGTCTTCTTTTAGCTCAGGGAGGTCCCTATACAAAGAGGCTGAGTCCTAGGAGTGTCACTAGTAGGAGGTGGTGGAATTTTGATGGTCTTTAGGTGACTGTAGCTATGCTCCTAGAAGGGCTTCCTCTTTCTCTCCCTCATGTGTCATGAGGTGCATGAATTTCCTCTGTCATGTGACCTACTCTGATTTGCTGCCTAGACACAGGCCAAAAGCAATGGGGCCAACTGACCGTGCACTGAGGCTATAACTTCCAATATATGTATGAGAAACAGATTCTCCACAAGGAAAAGGCCTTGCTGAATCTTCACAAATTTTCTGTCTTCTGCCTTTATTTGCAGAGGAAATTCATCATCTCATTTCTTGGCCAACTTTGAGATGACTGGGTGTTGTATTTTAAGAAAGAGAGAAGTTGAGTTTTCCTCAAAACCACAATCTTTGTAGGAAGTTCCTTAAGTTTTTCTTAGGATCTCTTCAGCCTTATAAAAATCACATTTCCACCATAAAATAGACTCTATCCCTTCAATAGTATGCTCTCACCAAGACTGATCCTGTGATACTACTGCTAAGCGCCTTCCAGCCAAGACAGCCTCTACTTGAGCTCATCTATGGGAGCATGTCAGGGAGGATTCAGCTGCCTCTACACTTCTGCTTTTACGCTTAACAAGAAACACTGACATGAATTTTATGCCCTTCCCTTGTGCTTTCTTGCTCTTTGTCCAAAAGACAGCATGAGCATGGATTCTGGGGAGGACAGCAGAGTATGCACTGGTGTGTGTGTGTGTGTGCGCGCGCGCGCGCGTGCGTGCACGTGTGCGGAAGGGGGATATTCTTCTGGCTCTCTATTGGTTTACTGGGTACCAGCTGGGCCCATAAACCAAAGGTTACAGCCTCTACCAGGTAGCCAGTCGTGCATCCCTCCGCATGCCCTCAGGGTGAATTGCCATGCTTTTCTTATGCTCCTGCATGTCTTCCTGTGCCTTCAGGAGTCCGTTCATTTCTTCTGGCTTGATCATGTCAATGCCTGATTGGATGTGACTGATTCTGGCTACCTATCCTGTTTTCACCACAAAGCCACTTTTAGTGCTATCCTATAAAATTTTCTTTTCAGTGCCAGAATTAAAATTAAAATTGCTTGTGTGACGGTAACAATGTAAACTGAATTTCCTGAGTGAATAAAAACTATATTTATTTTGCTTGCTTAGAAACCCATATAGAAGACACACTGAGTCTATGTTCAGTAAATAAATTAAATTCATTTGTTGGGTAGAAGAGCTCTAATGTGGCACACAATGTGCCTGTGGTATAATTGTCAAAATGTGATTGGATGTGATTGGTTTATTGGCTACTTGCTAAGTTCTTTATTAACCTCTCCCTAACTCATTTGAAACACCATCTAAGTCCTACTTAGAACCTTTCTAGTTCCTGGGAAAATATGATCACTTTGTTTCTAAAATGATCAAAGGCCCAGCAGGATGGCTCAGTGGTCTAAAGCACCTGCTTAGGAAAGCTTAGGTGGCTGCAGGGACCACGGTTCAATCCCTGGCATCACATGCTGCGCCAGCCCTGCCCTAAGGGTAGGCTGAGCCGGCCATTAAAATAAATAAAAATAAACAAACAAAAGTTCTGAAACAAGAATAAAATAAAATAAAATAAAATAAAAAATTCTTTTTAAAAAATGACCAAGATTCGAATCCTACTAACTCCTTTTGAGTCTGCAGAATCATTAGTTATTACTTTCAAATTATCTCAGATGATACATAGCCTTTCAGAAACTATCCTTTCAAACACCTTCCCTTTTTGGCATGAATGGAAATTGCAGATACTGATTCTCAGTGCAATGAAACAGCACAACCTCCAGCAGAAAGACCACAGCACACACTACCGCCATCCAGTGTGAACAGAATGGTCTTAATGTCTACTGAGCTGTGGTTCTTAACTGCTTATCAGTGTTTTCATCTTCTGAAGTGATGCCAATTGCAAGAGGAGGCAGCTTTTTCTATGTATAGTTTCATCAGCTACTTCTAATGTAATATTAATATTTTCTTTTTGTTTATATTCTTAATTTCAAAATTTTAATTTCATTAAGGAATGCACTGAAGGGCCAACAAGATAGCTCAGCAGTCTAAAGCACTTGCTTAGGCAAGCTTAGGCAGGTGCAGGAGATGGTGATTTGAGATCCTCAGTACCACATGCTGCGCCAGCCCCACTCTCAGGGCTGGCTGAACCAGCCCCTCCCCCCAAAAATGCATTGGAGGACTGGGGAGATGGCTTGACAGCATAAGTGCCTGCTTGTGCAGCACAAGAACTGGAGTTTGATACCTGGTACCATGTGTCATGTGGGTCCCATGGTGATGCACTCCTGTAATCCTAGGACTAGGGAGGTGGAGACAGGAGGATCACTATGAGTTGCAGCTGTGTAGTGAAACCCTACATCAAGAGAGAGAGAGAGAGAGAGAGAGAGAGAGAGAGAGAGACAGAGACAGAGACAGAGACAGAGACAGAGAGGGAGACAGAGAGAGAGAAATAGAAAGAAAAGAAAAGAAAGAAAAAAAAGAAAAATGCACTGGAATATTATATTCACCTGTGTGATTTAGTAAAGAGTAAACTGAATTTCATAAGAGAATAGAAACTATGTTTTGCTTACTTTGATACCCACATAGAAGACGCACCAAGTATTTGCTAAATTAAACTCAAGGTTTTAAGGAAATGCACTCTCAGAGCTCTAATCTGGCACAAGATATACCTATGATATGACTGTCTATATGTGATCGGTTTTCTGAAAATCTATGCTGCTTTCTCCACAGAATTATTTTCAGTACAATTACATGCATTTTTTTTTCTGGTGCCAGTATTAAAATTGCAATGTTATTTTTATTTGATAATAAAATGGCTGGCAAATTAGTCATTTTCATAGAGTTGCTTTACAGTGTTTGAATGATAAACAAATGAGTACTTGACTATGGATAAACAAATACACTCTCTAAGAAACAATAGAAAAGCAATAGGTTCTGTGTTCTGGGCGGTGAGGGTATCAGACTAAATATCTTGTAGTGTGAATTTCTCAAAAGATATTTCATTCAGTCCACTTATCCACTCAATTTGCATTTGTTGTTCGGTTAATAAACATTAATTCTGAGCCTCTACATCCCAGGCCTAGTTTCATGTAATGGGATCACATCAGTCAATAGAACAGATATGGCTATCTCCCTTCCATTTACTGTCCAGTCAGGAGAGATTCTTTTAGGCTTGAAACAGCTTCCTATGCTGTCTGTGTTTTGTCCGAAATTCAGGATAATTGATTACAACTTTTCTGGGACTTACAGGAACAGGGGCTAGCAATTATGTGGTTAGCATAAGAGGATAGAAGGGAAATGAGAGTTTTAGTTAGGGGAAAAGCTTAATATTAAGAAGCAGCTGCAGGGGCCCGGCAGGATGGCTCAGTGGTCTAAAGTGCCTGCTTAGGAAAGCTTAGGTGGCTACAGGGACCGCGGTTCAATCCCCAGCACCACATGCTGCGCCAGCCCTGCCCTCAGGGCAGGCTGAGCTGGCCATAAAAATAAACAAACAAAAGTTCTGAATCAAGAAAAAAAAAAAAAAAAGAATAAAATTCTAAAAAAAAAAAAAAAGAAGCAGCTGCAGATACCTACCCTGAGAAGTACTGGCAAATTAATGAGAAAACTGGCAAACAGCTGAGGACCATGATTTCTTACCAAGAAGAAACCTGAGATTATTTTGGCTAAATCGATCAGATTTCATGGAGAGACATACAAAAGAAGAGATCGTAAAAGTCAGATGTTAGATTATTCAAAAAGGCAAGATTTTTATGCTGTTACCGTATGCAAGCAAAATGAGCTTACAGCTTGGCTAGACAGCCTGGGGACTGAGGCCTAGAGTACAGTGGGAAGGAGTGCAGCACCCTGAAATGTCACGTGTTCTTTTTCTTTGTTTCTCCTGCCTTCAAGTGGTAGAGCCTAATTTCTTTGCCTTAAGCTGACTGGATCTTGTGAATCACACCTAATAAATTAAATGAAGTGGAGGCGATGGTGTGTAACTTCTGATGTTAGTTACAAAAAGCATTGAACTTCCTTCTTACTTTTTTCTTCTACCAGGTGAAATGCTGATTGCCAGGCATGAGCACATTTACAGCCTATGAAAGGTACATAAAAGGAGATACAAAGGTTTGTTTTTGACAACCTGCAATAAACTCACGCCTCTACCTGCTAATTGGGCAGTTAGATCATTTTGGAAATGGACCTGTTGACCCAAGTTAAACTTTCCAAGGACTGAAGCCCCTCCCCCATCTTGACTGGAACTTTCTATGAGAGCCTGGCTCAGAAACAGCCAGTTCAGATGCCCCTGACAACCTGAACCACAGAAACACCACGAGCTAACACAGAGATATTGTTTAGTGCTTCTAAATTTGGGGATAATTTGTAACACAGCAACAGATAACTAAACAGGAAGAGACACTCCTGTGGGCTTCTCTTTGCACGGAATGTGTGCCTACATCAGTACAATGTTGAGATACGATCTGAAAGACTTGAGGTCTCAACCTTGAAGTGAAAGCAAAACGGTGCACTGAGCCTAGCTTTGGGTAAGCAGGACAGGAGCGAAGAGGTGTGTAGCAATTAGAGTCATCACGAAGAAGTGAGGAGACACAACCCTCGGCAGACTGAGGCTAAAAAAAAAATCACTCTGTCTTGGTAAGACAAATGGCTACTAGGGATTTTTGCATTGAAAGGAGTAGAGACTGGAATAAACATTGAGATATGAAGGTACCAAATACAGGCCTTCAAAAGACTCAGAAGTTTGCTTTGTGATTTGCAAGGAAGGGAAAGGAAGAAAAGGAGGTCAACAGGTGACACACAGACAGATCGTGCTGAAGGAAGAGTTGAGCGATTCATCAAATCCTCTTTCCAGGACCACCAAGCTTACAGCTGAAGCCATGACTGGCACCTGGCTTACCCCCTCACCCACAGCCAGGCACACTATCCTGTACAAGGTGTGCAGGAGAGGGAGTATGCATTTGTTGTTTGCTGAGACATTAGGTGAAAAATTGCAGGAGAGCAGAATAAATAAACAAAAGGGGAAGAGGTAGGGAGAAATGGGCAAATTTAAGGAAATTAAGAGAGTGGGAAAGGACAAAAAACATGGAAGAGAGAAAGAAGCAAAGAAAAAAATAGAGAAGAAGAAAGGGGAACTGGGAAGGAGGAGAAGAACGCGGTGTGGTAGGCAGTGCCACATGTAGGAGCTTAAGAGTGAGGCTCAGACTTCAGCTTGCAGCTGCATCCTGAGGTTCCAGCCGTGGCTGCAGCTGTGGCAGGCAGTTCATGCCACAGGACACCAGGCTCCCACGTTGTCAGCCTGATGTCAGCCACCACAGCCTCTCATTCCATGAAGTGGCACGTTGATAACAGTCTGCCAGGGCCAGCAAGATAGCTGAGTGGACTAAGTGCCTGCTTTGGCAAGCACAGGAACCAGGGTTTGATTCCTGGCAAGGCAAGCCATGCTGACCCTGCTTCTGGGTGCTCTGAGCTGGGGCATGGTGGTGCACACCTATAATCTCAGAGCTGGGGGTATGAAAAGAGGAGGATCACTAGGAGTCCAAGCTGTGTCGTGAGACCTTGTGCCAAATGCATTAAAAAAGAAAAAGAAAAAACAAGTCTGCTGCTTTCTCTGACTTTGCCTTCACTTATGTCATTCAGATTTTTGAGGCATTTTTTTTAGTATTCTAACAGCGAACCATGATCTACATATAGTACATTTATGACTTTTATTTTTTTCTTGGTTCCCTTTAAGTTTTTATGACTGTCCATCATTTCACCCTGTCTCCATTTTTTTTTCCTCTTTCTTTGCTCTCTGTTCTTGGACTGTTTTTATGGCGATGTGTTTCCCAGTCACTAGAATCATAATAGTCACTAGGATCATAATAGTCACCTGAAGAGCCTTAAAAAGCATAGATTCTCTCCAGGGTTGCACCCCATATCTACTGAATCAGAATCACTCCTCATGAAATTCTGGAAACATATCATTTCTGACTTTTTGTGGTCCATGAGAATTTCTCTGAAAAATATTTTCCTCCAAATCTCAAACCTGTTATTCTGACCCAAACCAAGTGTCTTGTCTTAGTCCTTTCTGCATGGTTTTCACTGGCTACAAGCTGGGTAAATTATAAATCGTAGGACCTAGCGGGATAATTGTGCTCAAGACTTGAAAGTCCAAGATAAAGGATAAAGGGGCAGCTTCTGTGAGAACCTTCTTTCCACCTCAGAACCTGGCAAAAGATCAGTGGGCCAGTGAGAGACAGAGAAGCCATCTGGTCGAGCTTATCCTTTTATGAGAAGCCCACTCCCACAATAACTAAATCATTCCTGTGATGGCGATAACAGCATTAGTCAATTAATGAAAGTAGACTTAATGACCTCTCAAAAGTTTCACTGCTTAAATTGGTTATTCAATTTTAACATGCATTTTAGAGAGAATATTCAAGTCATATCATGTCTCAATCTTAACCAGTAACCAAAGGATGTGTTTTGAGGCTAGAGTTTCTTAAAATGTGTGTGGTAGAGAATCAGGGTGATTTTCATTTGTAAACTGTCACCTAAAGTATGTGTATGTGTGTGTGTGTGTGTGTGTATTAAAATGCTGTAAAATCATATTCATAGAATAAGGACATAAAAAGAGATAGAAAAGAAAATCTACATGATTTTACTTATTAAGTGAAAAAGACATAGGCTCAGGCTGTCAACTACTAGAATGATTTCTAAATGCTTATTTGGCATTATAGTATGTGCCTCATCAGGGGTGGAGAAAACAGCAGTGGGGCTGTTTTGGGATTCCCAGCTGCGGCTGAGTCATTCTAAGTATTTTTCTAGCATCTAGGAATATTTACAACTTTGGTTCAGATTTTACAATGAGTAAAGTTTCAATTGTCCAAAAATTTTCCATGAAACATTTACAGACATGCAGCAGTAGGCCAAACAACTGGTCCCTGATTATGGACCACCTATGACCATGCCCTCTTTCTGGTTGACAGTGGTTTTTTGTGCCCAGGACAATCTGTAACCTAGTCCAAGAGTTCTTCCCCTAAACTATGTTTTTGATTTTGCAAACTAATTTGTGTGTCTCACAGTCATGTCATGTGGTCTCCTGCGTTCAGCTGTCCAGCGCTGTACTTATCAGGCAGAAGGCTCAGAGGACTGAGGTCAGTTAATACCTTGGGGCACAACACTGCTCTGTGCTCCTCGCTTGTGGAAGGCCCTGGGAATTCTGCAAATTATCAGTTAACCTGCTTTCTCCCATTGCCTGGATACAACTTTTCTCTTCTCTTCTCTTCTCTTCTCTTCTCTTCTCTTCTCTTCTCTTCTCTTCTCTTCTCTTCTCTTCTCTTCTCTTCTCTTCTCTTCTCTTCTCTTCTCTTCTCTTCTCTTCTCTTTTCTCTCTCTTGAGAGTTGATCCATGATCTCTGCGATTATGTGTTTTAAGTACTTCTGGGATTATGGGTGTAGCCTAAGGCAGATAGGCTAAGGCAGAGGGCCTGATATAATTTAAAAAGAGAGAAAGACAGACTTGCGCTGTTGCTCTCTGCTGACCTGGTTGGTCCATTCCTCTGTGGCGATTGTTGCTGTTCTGCTGCCATGAACTGGGTGCTCTCTGACCTGTTCCACTTAGCCTTGGGCCCACTGAATATGGACTGAAACCTCCAGCAACTGTGATCTAAATAAACCTTTACTTCCTTCATTCTGAGTGTCAGGTATTTGTTCCAGCAACCAGTAGAAAGTAACTTAACACACCCCGCCCTCTTTTGTATTTAGTACAGGATCTACAGACTCACACTATGTATATCAGACTCATAGTGATCCATCTGTTTTCAGCTTCCTAAGTGCTGCCATTACAGATGTGCGCCATCATGACAAGTTTCAATCACTGTCTCAGTGCTCTTCAGGGGCTGGGCCGGCATGGCATGCTGGGGCTCGAACATTGGCCAGCCACTGCACTCTGTTTAACAGGCACTTTAATATGCTGAGCTATCTGGCGGGTCCTTGATTTTCTATATATTGTCATGAACCTCGTACTAGGGTTCTCTTTGTTTTCTAAATATCAGGAACATAAAAATATTTATGATGTCTTATCCAAACATGGAATGTATGTCCTAACTTAGGGAAAATTGTAGAAAAGATGATCTTAGCTCAATTTTTGGAACATTTTTTAACAGACAATAACATAACAATAATATGAGGAAAAGGAAGGCATGGTAGGTATGTCACAATTTGATCAATCATTCTCTGCACCTCAGTGGTCATCTGTCCTGGGCCACTTTCAGACTTTTTTTTCCCTCAACCTTATTGCTTACCAATGATTCCACTCCAATGGTCGACAAGAGAAGCTTGAGTGTCTGGTTGACACGTTAAGTTCATCAAGCACCAAATAAATGCAATAGTTTTTTTCAGAATATTTTGTTCACCAGTTACTCAAATCATAAGCTCAGTATGATCTTTTGCCTTGATGAATAGCTTTCATTTCTTCATGGTAGAGTCCCCTGTTATATTCCATGTTCCCATTATGGTGCCCAGAGAGCTGAATTTAGTGATTTCTTCAGCTTTAGTCACTCCTGATGCTAACCCAGTTTACAGCTACCAGATTAATTTATTTACTTTACAGTACATCAATGTATTTTAAAACAAAGCTGACCTTCATGGTACCTATGGAATGTGATAACACATTTTCCTTGCATATCATTCAAGATCTCTTTATGCCTGGAAGAGCCTAAACTTCTACAAACAATACCAGGGACTCTTGAACATACGTATCCCATTGTGTTTCTCCCTGTGTAAATCTATGTTTTATTTTCTTGGAATTCCCCATTTCCCAATTTCAGAATGTCAATAGTTTTATTTATTGTTTGCCTTTCACAATCTCTACTTCTCTAAGAAATCTTTCTTGATATATCTGGTCCAAAATAATATGTCTCTCTTTAATAATACTTATTTTGCATTTTTATTTCAGATCAAATACATTTTATATCATCTTGTAGATCAAAAGTACTTCTATTAAATAGTTAAACTGCATTTAATTATTAGAATATAATGTTAATAATTGATTTGACACTGTACTTCCACCATTACTATTTTGATATATCGGCTTTTGGAGGCAGACAGATTTGGAATGCACCCGTACTGTGCCACTTTTTTTTTTTTGCCTTGATTTTGATCTTAAGTTCCTCACGTATAAAAAGCAGGTAATAATGCCTATTTCATAGGATTTTATGTTGGTCTATGTGTGTGAGATGCAATCCTGTATCAAGCACGTGGAGTTTGCTTTCTGTGTAACCAAGTGCTCAGTAAATGTTTGCTATTATCTAACAACAGAAGCAAATGGATGTTAAGAATTAATGGATGTATATACCAAAATGCTCTTATGCTTTAGTCAACAGACTTTTCTACTTGGGATTCCTAGAGAATAAAATGATATTAAAATACTACAGAATTAGTAACAGCCACCTAATTGTGAACATAGTCCAAGGAAAGCTGAACAAACATAGACAGGGGCCCTCCTTATAATACAAAATATTTAGTAGCTTACCATACCTGGCTGTGGGTTAACTCATAAGATATGTCATTTCTTAGACAAAGATGATGCAGGATACACCTTCCCTTTTGGGAGAATGAAAGTTAGTCCTGGAAGTAGTTTCTATGTACATATGCTTGCCATACAAGGTATATAATAATTCCAAAGAGGAATAATGCTAACAGCTAGTTATGATTTCCATGAGTATATTGAAATTAGATGTGATTCCTACTGAAAACAAGACCGTAGCAAGGACAGTGATGAAGAAGCACAGCCTATCTTTGGAGGTTGTTGAATGAATATTTTATTGTTTTACTCCTCAGATATCACAGAGCTTCTAAAGTAGAGAAAATGAGGCAAAGTGCTAAGAGGAGAGTCAGCAACCTGTAGGACGTCTCTAGGTACCCAGAGCCCCACTTTCAAGAAGAGAGAACCAAAATAAGGAAGTATTCTAAAGTTACTTTTTCTGTAAATTTTGCTGTGTGAAGTAGCTACAGTGAGGGCAATTACAAAAAGTACAATATGTTCATTACTACTTATGTGAAGAGAATGAGTCAACTATAATAATGATCAGTATATTTTTCAATAATTGGAAAAATGTATCATAGGTATATATATGATAGAAAATTACAGGTAAGGTTTAGGTTTCTTTCTTTCAGATGTATTTATTGCAGTGTGAATGCATTTACTGTAACCAGTAGTAGATATAATGAAATGATCATGACATTAGTACTTATAGCTATGCTCCCTTTCCTTTTAAAGTGCTTTTCATATTTCATTCTCTTTCATTGACCCAATTTCTTAGACAGAAGGGTCTAAGGAGGCCTTTCTAAAATAAAGATTATAGAGAAGATAGGCACTTTACTCTTTAAAAGTCATCTAAAAAATAGGACAAAGCACTTTGCTGACTTTAGATATTAACATAAAACATGAAAAGTGCTGCTGTCATAGAATACCATCGACATTTTTCTGGGGATCTAATTTATGACAGTGTTCTGAATATGAGCATAGCTTTTTCAGTAAAAATGACTCTGCACTCATCTATGTGAACAAATGGGACTTTAGGCATAGCATCACAAGAGGATTTCCTATGCTATGTTAAGACCCTAGTATAGGGACATTCCACTGTGAATATAAATAACCGCAGTTCCTCTAAAATGTCTCTCCATATGCTTTTGCTTAACAATGCAGCAGATGTCATGGATGGAAACCACCTCTTTAGCTACAGAAAGGCCAGTGGGGCTCTATCATGGTGTTCATATTGGCAGGTCACTGGGCATGACAGCACTGGGGCAATGTCCTCAGCATCCAGACATGCAGGTGGCTGTCAGACTGAGGAAATATTTCAGTCTGCTCTACTCTTTTTTACCTTATGGAAAAAAGGCAAAACAAAGTTTCATAACAAAATAATAGAAGAAGAAGAATAAATAGCTTACTTGTTGCTATCTTTAAAGAAGTTGATCAGGGTACAAGATATGAGCATAAAGATTTCTCCAATTGATATGAGCACAAATCTTCCTTTTTAATGAGCTACGAGATATTAAAAGCATAGCTAGCTTGCATTTTTCCCTTTCCCCCACTCTTTTTCACTTTTGCCCATATGAGTTCCTTTTGCCTTTAAAAAAAATTCTATTTCACATTTGAGAACTTTCTTGCTCTTTCAGTTTCTCACACCAGGGAAGCAATATGTTTCCACAAGTGAGTTTGATTTTTTTTTTTTTTTCATTTATGAGTATAGTCTCTAGTTGCATTCATTTACCTAGAAAGTTCTCAAATTCATCCTTCTTTTTTCTTTTCTGTAGCCATATTTTTCTTTAATAATAAGGAATATTCTAGAAGTAAATGCATGAATACCTTTTAAAGTATACTCCATTCCATTTATTATTTTTTTCAGACTTTAGAGTATATTTATTTATTTATTGGAGAATTTTGGATTTTTAGTAGTCTATAAACATGATACATAATGATAGGTTTGGCTTTGGCATATTTCTACATATACATATGGTACTTATATACTTGTTTCATCACATAATTTCTCCAATCCCTCTCACTTCTCTGATACTGCCTCTTGTACTTTCATATTGTCTCATTTCTTTTTTTATTTTATTAATTTTAATAAGAAAGTAATAACAATGAGACAGTTTCAAAACACGTTAGTAGGACAGCCACCATAATTAATACAATGCATATTGCTGTCTTCATAGTAGTTGTTTAGAGTACAAGATGCAGACATGACAACTTTTCTAAACACTAAGTACAAATATTTCTTCTCACTGAATGAAGAGAAAGAAGCTGTATGTATAATCCAATAGTGCATAATAGTAGCAGATTACCAGCAGAACTGGCAAAGTTGGAAACTGTTGACTTGAACCCTTTACAACTCAGCATTTTAATATGGCTTAACTTTTTATAACCCGTGGTTAAACTTTTCTGCTAGATGATTAAGACCAAGTTAAAGCAAAAAATGTAATTTTGATATCTGACAAGATCAGCAAAATCTCCTCATGATTTACTCTGAAACCATGTACAGTGTTTTGTAGAACTTTTATCAGTGCCAATCATCTGGATGAGTTATGGACATTGTTTGACCCATTTGTTCTCTGTGAAAGCCTGAGAGGATGTCTTCTCTCTAGGTGACTCTCCTTAGGCACATTATACATCATTGACCCCTTCTTCTGTGGTCCCATAATCTGCTTGAAAAGAAAATTTGGGACACACTGAGTTATAGGATGCTACAATACAGTTCTATGTCCTGAGTCTTCACTGAGCTAGAGGGGTTAGGGTAAAAATACTGGCTATCTTTATAACCTTTCTTTTTCTAATTTTTTGTTCTGCAAACATGAGTTGTTAACACTCCAGAAGAGAACCTTACTGATAACTATGGCCCTATAACATAGGCACTTGAGCTTAACACCTCTTGTTTTTCTGAATATCAAACATGTTAGACTTAACATGAAACTGGTGTTTTCATAAAACATCAATGTCTCAATAAATTACTATAGAATGTGACAAAAAACCAATAACATACTTTTAAACAGAAGTTTAGAAATTTAACCATGTATAAAATTGTAGCATGTTGATCCTTTCGCAAGTTTTCCTTGTCTCTTATTCTCTTTTATTACCCTTCCTTTAAAAAATTTACTTGAGAGAGAGTATAGCAGTAATTGATATGACATTAGAGGTAGCACACATCTAAAAAACCAGAATGACAGGCATTCCAAGCATGGTTTTAGTATTACGTATTGCTATACTCAGTGTAGTTGCTTACTTCACAGATATTGGTATATGTAGTTTATGTGAGAATGATACCAATTAACTAATAGTTTCAAAAACCTGTTGGAAATTATAGGACCATTGTCTAAATTTTCCTGTGTATATAAATGCATGGTTTCACTCCTGCCATGTTTCTTAACTTTTCTGCTGGCTTTCTCTTCATTGTTTAATATTTAAGTTATTGACTTACATTTAGCTTTGTTATACCTTTCCATTGTTCTTTCTTCTTTTGAGTTCTTACATTAGGCAGACTGCATGATATTTATACATGTAGGTCTGGTTTATTTCACTTATGAGTGCACGTTCAAGATACATTAACTTATATATGAAGGCTTTGAGTTTATCATTATAGCTGAGTAATATTCCATTGTATGAAAACACCACATCTTTTTAAACCATTCTTCATGTGATGGGCATTTTGGTTGTTCTCAGGATTTGGCTATCACAAATTGTGCTGCTATTTATATAGGAACACAAATATCACTATAGTATGATGTTTTCAGGTCTTTTGTGAAAATTCCCAGCAGGGGGATAGCTGGATTGAATGGGATTTCCAGTCCTAGTTTTTAAAGGAGTCTCCACACTGATTTCCATAATGGTTGCACCAATCTGCAATCCCTCCAGCAGTGGAGGAGCGTTCCTTATTCCCCACAGCCTCTCCAACATTTGTTGTTGGTTGATTTCTTTATGATAACCATTCTTCCTGGAGTGAGATGGTGTCTAAGTGTTGTTTCAATTTGCATTTCATGAATGGCTAGCGATGTGGAGCATTTCTTTATGTATTTATAGGCTTGTTGTATTTCTTCTGAGAAGAGTATGTTCGTGTCAGATGCCTATTTCTGGACTGGGTCTTTGAATTTTGGGACCCTAATCGCTTTTAGTTGTTTATAAATTCTAGATAGAGGACCTTTGTCTGCATAGTTATTAGTTAAAATCTTTTTGAAATTGTGGTTTGTTTTTTTACTCTGTTCATAGTTTCTTTTGAGGGCAATAACTTCTCAGCAAGAGGAGGCCCCAGTTGTTGGTTCTTACAAGTGTCATATGTGTATTTTGAGTTTTGTCCATGAACTGTTTTCCTACTCTGATGTCTTCAGGATTTGCTCCTACATTTTCTTCCAGGAGATTTAATATTTCTGGGTTAACATTTAGATCTTTAATCCATTTTGACTTTAGTTTAGTGCATGGTCAATAACATCTTTTGGCATAAATAACAAACAGTCTGTGAGGGAAATTAGAGAACCAATACCTTTTATGATAGCACCATGGAAAATGAAATACTTAGAAATTAATCTAACTAAAGAAGTAAAAGATCTTTTCAATGAAAACTACAGCACTTCGAAAAAAAGAGATTATGGAGGATTTCAGAAAATGGAAAGACATTTCCTGCTCTTGGATAGGATGAACCAACATTGTGAAGATGGCCATACTCCCTCAATTATTATTCAGATTTAATGCAGTCCCTATCAAAATACTATTAACATACCTCACAGACCTGGAGAAGTTATTCCTAAAATTTATTTGGAACCAAAAAAGACCTAGAAAAGCAAAGACGATCCTGGATAGCAAAGATAAGGCAGGAAGCATTGCAATTCATGATCTAAAATTACACTACAAAGCCGCAGTGATAAAATCGGCATAGTATTGGCAAAAAAACAGACCTGAGGATCTATGGAATAGATTAGAAGATGCAGAAGTAAATACAAACACACTCATCCACCTTGTCTTCGACAACGGGACCAAACAAAACATATTTACTGGAAGAAAGATAGCTTCTTTAACAAATGGTGCTGTAAAAACTGGCTCTCCACATGTTGAGAGTTTAACTTCTTTAACTATTCTTATTCTTTTTATTTCTCTCCCTTGTCTAATGGCTCTCATTAATGATTCTAGAAGTACATTGAACAACAGTGATGATAGAGGACAACCTTGTCTTGCATCAGATGTGACAGTAAAAGACTTTAATTTTTCCCCATTTAGAATTATGTTAGCCATTGGATTGTCATAGGTGGTATTTATTAGATTAAGGTAGAGTCCATCTATTCCAATTTTCTGTAGAACTTGAACATGAATGAGTGTTGAATTTTGTTGAAAGCCTTTTCTGCATCCATTGAGATAATCATGTGGCTTTTGGATTTGGCTGTATTGACATAGTGTATTACATTTATAGATTTGCATATGTCAAACCATCCTTGCATTTGTGGGATGAATACTACTTCATCATGGTGTATAATCTTCTTAATCATTTGCTGTATTTTATTTGTGAGGTTTTTATTGAGGATTTTTGTATCTAAGTTCATGACAGAAATTGGCCTGTAGTTCTCTTTTTCAGTTCCATCTTTCTCTGGTTTTGGTATCAGCATAATACTTGCCTCAAGGAACGGTTTTGTGAGGATTGTTTCCTTTGCAATTTCATGAAGAGTTAGAGGAGTTTTGGGTTTATATGTTCCATAAATTTCTTGTAGAATTCAGTGATGAATTCATCAGGACCTAGACTTTTCTTTGTCAGTAGGTTTTTAATTACATTTTCTATTTCACTGGCTGTTATTGGATTATTGAGAGTTCACATATGTCCTTGATTCAGTTTGGTAATTTGTACCTTTCTAGGAATCTGTTCATCTCATCTGTGTCTTCAATTCTGTGAGAGTAAAGATTCTCAAAGTAGCTGTTAATGATCTTCTGAATCTCCACTGGGTCTGTGGTAATTTCACCCATTTAATTTCTTATTGCTTGAATTTGAGTTTTTTCTTTCCTCTTTTTGATAACATTAGCTAGGAGCTTATTAATTTTATTTAATCTTTCAAAGAACCAGCTTTTTGATTCATTAATTCTTTGTATTGTTTTCTTTGTCTCAATTGAATTAATTTCTGTTCTAATTCTGTAATTTCTTCCCATCTCTGGGCTTTGGGTTTTGTTTCTTCTTCCTTTTCTAGACGATCGAGGTGCAGCATTAGAGTATTTATCTGTTCCCGTTCTGTTTTCTTAATGTGTAAGTTCCGAGCTATCAATTTCTGTCTAAGTGTGGCTTTCATTGCACGCCATAAATTCCACTAGGTTGTGTTTGAATTTACATTAAATTGTAGATATTGTTTAATTTTTGTTTATTTTCATCTGTAACCCGCTGGTTGCTGAGGAGGGTGTTATTTAATTTCCATGTATTTCTGGGGTCTTTGTGGTTTCTTTTGTCATTTATTTCCAGTTTCATTGCATTGTGTTCAGACAATATGCATAGGATAATTTCTGTTTTCTTGCATATACTTAAGCATGGCCTATGGACCAATATGGGATCTGTTTTCCAAAATGTCCCACATGCAGCTGAAAAAAATGTATATTCAGAAGTGCTTGGGTAAAATAATCTCTATGTGTCCACTAAGTCCAGTTGTTCTACGTTCTGGCTCAATTCTGCTACTTATTTGCTATTTTTTTGTCTGCTTGTCCTATCTTTTTGGGATAAAGGGGTGTTAAGGTACCCTGTTAAGATTTTGGTGTTGAATGTTAGATTTTGCGTGTCCATTAAGATTTGTCTCATATAATTGAGTGATCTCATGTTGGGTGCATACATATTTATGAGTGTTGCCTCTTCATCTTGAATTTTTCCCCTAACCAGTATGTAGTGATCTTCTTTATTTCATTTGATTAGTCTTGGTTTGACTATGTGCCAACAGGATTGCTAACCCTGCTTTTTTTCTGAGGTTCTGTGGCATGTAGCATTGTTTTACATCATTTGCCTTTCAGGCTATCAATTTCTTTATGTTTAAGTGTGTTTCTTATATACAGCACCTTGTTGGATTTTGATTCCTAATCCACTGTGCCGCTCTATTTCTTTTAATTGGAGAATTAAGTCCATTTATAGTGATGGGTATAGTTGAAATATATTGACTTATCATTGACATGTTATTTACCTACTACTTTTACCTCTTTTATCTCCTGTTTACCTCTTTTATCTCCTGTGTTTATTTGGTTGCCCTATTTCTTGGTTTCTTTCTCTTCTCATTCATGGAGTTTGGGTCATTTTGGTCCCTGTCTAGAATATCTTTTAGTAGTCTGTGTAGGGTTGGCTTTGACATCATGAAATTCTTTAGTTGTTTTTCGTCATGGAAGTATTTCACTTTTCCCTCACAATTGAAAGAGTTTTGCAGGGTAAAGCAGTCTGGGCCAGAATTTTTTTCATGGAGGACTTGAAGCACTCTGCTCTTCTTGACTTCATGGTTTGTGAGGAGAAACCTGACATTATTCTGATAGGTTTTCCTTTAAATCTGATCTGTTGTTTTTCTCTAGTGGCTTTTAGTGTATTATTCTTCTGCTGGATTTCTGTGATCTTCACTATTATATGTCTGGATGTGCTTTTATTTGGGTTGATGCTATTTGGTATTCTGTATGGTTCAATTACCTGAATGCCAGATTGTTTTGTCATATTTGGGAAGTTTTCTTCTATTCTGCCCATATTCTGTTTGTATCATTTGTATTGACTCCTTCTTCTCTTTGATGTCTGTTAATCTCACATTGTTCATCTTTGCATCATCTCATAGATGTTGCCTTATTTTTTTCTTCATCCTAATTTTTAAGAGATCCTTCCTTATCTTTTACTAGATGCAACTGTGTCTTGAAGACCTGAAACTCTATCTTCACTGTTGTTCAGACGATTTTGTCAGCTTGTTATTGAGATTTTTTTTCTTGTATCTCTTTGAAATTGCTTCACCTAATCTATTTCTTTCCCATATTGCTCATTCAAGGATTCCATCATTTTTTTGTTCTCTAATTTTTTATCAATGTCTTCTTTAGAAGCATTTATTAAGTCTTTTATCATAGTTATCCTTTCTCTTTTTACTTCAGAGATTATTTCTGATCTGATTTCCTCCATACTTTTCTGCAGTTGTATTTTTATTTCAGATGCTATGAATTCAGAGTTTTCCTTTGTTTTTACTTCAGAGTTTATTATTTTTTTAAAGAAGATATGGTATTTATTTACATATTTCTTTTTCTTGTTTCAGAACCTTTGTTTGTTTATTCACTCATTTTTATGGCTGGCTCAGCCCGCCCCGAGGGCACAGCTGGTGCAGCATGTGGTGCCGGGGATCAAACCACGGTCCCTGAAGCCGCCCAAGGTTTCCCAAGCAGGAGCTTTAGACCACTGAGCCATCCCGCTGGGCCCCTCAGAGGTTATTTCTAATCTAATTTCCACTATACCTTTCTGAATTTGTTTCTTTACTTCAAATGTTATTAATTCAGAGATTTCAGCTATGTGATTCGCATTTTCTTCTATTGTAGTGTCTCCTACATTTGTTCTGGTTGGGCTTGGAACCTGAGATTGCATCTTGCTTCTTCTCTTTGTCATTTTGTATAACACTGTCCTCGACCTTTCGTGCAGTTATGCTGTTAGCACCTACTAAAGTTCAGTTCCGGATCTGCCAATTTTGAACTTTTCCAGATGTGCCTGACTGGGTCTGGCTGCTGTACTCAGCTTCATCCTGCTGTAACATGTGGAAATGAACCCTATGCCTCTCTAGCAAGATTTTCAGCTCTTGGAATAGCTGGGAATGTCTGTCCCCTAGCCTCTCTGCAGGGAATTTTGCTGCAGGGTTCTACAAGAAGTGCCTGGTCTGGGGTCTGGATAGGGAATTTCTGGTCACAGCGTGAAGTCTAAAGTTTCTACATGCACTCTGGTCCCGCAATTGGGGCAGAGAAGCTCTGGCTTAGGTGCGCAAGCAAAAGTTCCTACATGCACGCTGGTCCTAAGATCTGGGTGGGGAAGTTCTAGTTGCCTTATCGTTCCTTATGGCTGATGTCTCAGTTACTCTTCTTTAATTGCTGAGACAAATACCTGGAACTCAAAATGAAAGAAGGAAAGGTTTATTTAGCTCACAGTTACTGGGGTTTTCAGTTCCTACTCAGCTGGCTCCATGGCAGATGGGCACAAGGCAGAGAGCAACAGTTCATGGCAATAGAAGGCAGCAAAATCGCCAGAGTAAAAGGGAGGAGGAAGAACAACTATGGTTACAGAGCAAGTCTGTCTCCCTTAATTTGCATTCAGGCTATCTACCCCAGGCTGGGTGCATTACGCACACACATAATCCCAGCCCCACTCACGTCTATAATGCCAGTGGATCACAATCTCTGGAAGTCTACCTCATGACTGCATGAGACTGTGTGGAGGACAACTGTACACAGCCCTAACAGCTCAGTAGTGCTCCATTGTGTGAAATATCACGTTTTTAATCCATTCCACAGTTGATGAGCATTTGGGCTGCTTTCAAGATTTAGCCATGACAAATTGTGCTGATATAAACATGGGTGCACATGTATCACTGTGGTATGATATTTTTCAATTCTTGTGGAAAAACACCCAGGAAGAAATTAGTTGTGTCAAATGGAACTTCTAATCCTAGTTTCTGAGGAAACTTCATACTGGTTTCCACAGAGGTTGTACCAGTCTATACTGCCACCAAAATTGCAGAAGGGCTTATCTCTGCTCCCCTCCCCCACGATTCCCCCCAGCATTGGTTGATCTTCCTTCCTTCCTTCCTTCCTTCCTTTCTTCCTTTCTTTCTTTCTTTCTCTCTCTCTTTCTTTCTTTCTTTCTTTCTTCCTTTCCCTTCCTTCCTTCCTTCCTCCCTCCCTCCCTCCCTCCCTCCCTCCCTTCCTTTCTTCATTCCTTTTCCTTCCTTCCTTCCTTCCTTCCTTCCTTCCTTCTTCTGTATTTGGTACATGGTCTTGCTCTGCAGTTCATACTGGTAGTGGTCCACCTGTTCCAGCCTCCTCAGTGTTGGGATTACAGGTATATGCCACTACACCCACTTCAGTGGCCTCCTTGGCATGCCTGAGGCATGGCTGGCATGACATAAGGTTCTGGGGTCAAACTTGGGTCCCAAGGTCCCAGCTTGCCAGGCAGACCCTTAGACCACTAGGCTATCTCCTCATCCCATTGGTTTACTTCTTGATGATAGTCATTCTTTCTCTGGTGAGATGGAATCTCAGCGTTGTTTTAAGTTGCATCTCTCAAATGATCATTGATGTTGAACATTGTTGCATGTATTTCCTGGCCATTAGTATTTCTTCATCTGATAAGTGCATATTCATTTCAGATGCCCATTTCGATTGCTTCTTTGAATTTAAGGGATTTAATTTTTAAATTTTTTCATATATTCTATATAGAAGTCCTTTATATGAGGAACAACTGGCTAAAGTTTTTTTCCACTGCAAGATTTAGGCTTTTAATTTGTGGTGATTTTCCTTGTTGTGCAAAAGCATTTTAATAAGATGAAATGAGATCCCAGTTGCTGAATCTTTGAAGTATTTCTTATGCAGTCTTGGTTTTATTCTTGAACTCTGCCTACTCCAGTATCTCAAAGGTTTCTACCTACTTTCTCTCCTATTAGGTTTAGCATTTCTGCTTTAACATCTAAATCACTGATCCATTTTGACTTCAGTTTAGTTCATGTTGATAGACACAGGCCTAGTTTTAGTCTTCAGCACATAGAGAGCCCATTTTTCCACACCATTTATTAGAAATATCTTTCTTCCAGTGACAATGGAAGAAAGATACTAAAACCAGAGAGAATCCCAAACAAAAAAGAGAAATACAGGCCAATCTGCTTAATAAACATAGATTAAAAAAATACTCAGTAAAATACTGGCAAACAGAATGCAGTGAATCCTCAGGAAGTTTATACACCATGAACAAATGGGATTCATTCCATGAATGCAGGGATGATTTAACATGCACAAATCAATAAACATAACACATCATATCAATAGAGTCAAAGATGAAAATTTCATGATCATCTCAATAGATGCAGAACAATATTTGACAAAATCAAACACTCATTGATGATGATAACAAAATCCTAAAGATAATTTAAATAGATGGTCTTTATTTCAATCTAATAAAAGCCACTTATGACAAGTGGTCTCTTACCAAAGTTGGCCTCTTTATCAAAGTGAAATTGGAAGCGTATGTTTGTACCATGCCTTCACCTTCTAACCTGTTCCTCTTGTCCTCAAGTCTAGCTCCCTCCTCCTACACCCAATATCATGTTGATTTTATAATAGTAGCCATAATGATTTTATCATTACACTTTATAGTATAGTTTCAAGCCAGGGATTTTGATATCTCCTGCCTTGCCTTTGTTTATCAGAATTGCCTTTGTTATTTTAGGCTTCTTCTGGTTCCAAATGAATTTTAGGATTTTTTTTTTTCTATAGTTCTGTGAGGTATGGATTTACACTGAATATGTATAACGATTTTGGGAATATGGTCTTTTTCACTGTTAGTCTTCCTACCCATGAGCAAAGGATGTCTTTCCATTTTCTGATATCTTCTTTGATCTCCTTTTAAGGGTACTATAATTTTCAGTATACAGAACCTTTACTTCCTTTGCTACAATGATTCTTAAGTTTTTCATTTTTTGGATTTTTGTTATTTCTCTAATTCGTCTTTCAGTGAGTTTGCTTTCTCTATATATGAATGCTATTGATTTTTGAGTGTTGACTTTATATCCAGCTGTGCTACTGAATTTGGTTATTAAATCTAGAAGTCTCTTGGAGTTTTTGGGATCCTCTATGTAGAGCACCATGTCCTCTTTGAATGGTGATAATTTAGCTTCTTTGTTTCCTATCTTCATTTCTTCTATTTCTCTCTTTTGCTTAATTGCTCTGACTATTGCATCCCAAACTGTATTTAGTAGGGGTACTGATGGTGGACATCCTATCATGTTCCCAATTTTAGAATGAAAGCTTTCAATTTTTGTCCATTTAATATGATGTTGGCCATTGGTTTGTCATAAGTGGCTTTTATCAGATTGAGATAAAGACCATCCATTCAAATTATCACTAGGTTTTTTTAATCATTAATGAGTATTTGATTTTGTCAAATATTTTTCTACATCTGTTGAGATGATCATGTGATTTTTGTCTTTGGCTCTGTTGATATAATGTACTGTATTTATTGAGTTGTATATGTTGAATCATCCCTGCATTCATGGAATGAATCTCCCTTGGTCATGGTGTATATACTTCTTGAGGATTTGCTGTATTCTGTTTGCCAGTGTTTATTGAGTATTTTTTAAAATATTGGTTTAGATTTTAAAACATACATTTTTTTTTAAATCTATGTATTTCTCTTTTTTGGTTGGGTGTGTCTTTGGTTTTACTATCAGGTTAATATTCACTGCCAAATATGAGTTAGCGTTTATTGCTTAACTTTTAATTTGAGGAGTATTTGTATTAAAGCTTTTCTAAATTTCTTGTAGAATTCACTAGTGAATTTGTTGGGGCCTGGACTTTTCTTTGTTGCTAAATTTTTAACTACATTTTTAATTCCATTGACTAATGTTGGGTTATTCAGAACTTTTATATCTTCTTGATTCAGGTTTAGCAATTCAGACATATCCAGGAATCTTTTTTTTTTTTTTTTTTTTTTTTTTTTTTTTTTTTTTTGGGTTTTTTTTTTTTTTTTTTTTTTTTTTTTGTGTGTGTGTGTGTGTGTGTATGTATGTGTGTGTTTTCCATCTTAGGAGAGTAAAGATTTTCAAAGTAGATATTGATTTTTCTGAATTTCAATAGGTTATATAGTGATTTTATTCTTTTCATTCCTCATTGCATGAATTTGTCTTCTTTCCTTCCTTACTTTAATAAGGCTGGCTAAGGGTTCATGAATTTTATTTATTCTTTCAAAGAATCAGTTCTTCAATGCATTAATTCTTTACGTTGTTTTCTTAGCCTCAATTGTGTTATTGTCTGCTCTGATCTTTTAATTTCTTCCCTTTATTGGGCTTTGGGCCTGACTTGCTCATCTTTTTCTAGAAGCTTGAGGTGCAACACTGCTTGCTTTGTTTGCCTGATATGAGAATTCATTGGTATATATTTCCTTCCGAAGAATGTTCCCACACGTCCCAGAATGTTGTATTTATATTTTCGTTTAATTGTAGATAGTGTTTAACTTAATCTTAGTTTAATTTGTGACCAATAGTTGTTTGGGAGGGTGTTATTTAATTTCCATGTGTTTTGTAGTTTTAGGGGTTTTTTGGACGGTAATTTTCAATTGCATTGTGCTATGATCAGGTAATATACATGGAATAATTTCAATTCTTTTGCATTTACTTAAGCATGTTCTGTGGGCTAGTAGATGGTATTTATTTATTTATTTATTTATTCATCTGATACAGGGTCTCACTGTGCAGTTCAGACTGACAGTGATCTTGCTGCCTCAGCCTCCCTAGCACTGGGATTACAAGCATGCACCACCATGTCCACTTTTGCAGCCAGCAAGGTGCACCTTGTGTTTCGGGGCTGTCTCAAGATGTAGTACCAGGGTACTACATCTCAAGATGTAGTACCATGCCTTTACACTATGCAAGTCAGCCCTTTGACTACTGAGCTATCTCCCCAGTCTTAGATGGTCTATTTTAGAGTATGTCACACGTGCAGCTGAGAAGAATGTGTATTTTGATGTTGGGTGGAACACTCTGTAAAGATCTACTATTTGTTCACAGATTTGGTCCATTTTTATTATTCCTTTGCTAAGTTTATGTGTGGTTGATGTAACTGATTGTGTTAGTGGGGTATTAAGTTTCTCTATTACAATCATGTTATTGCTCATTTGATTTTTGATATCTATTAACATTTGCCTTATATAGTTGCATGCACCCTTATTCGGTATCTCCTCTCAATTACTTTTTCCTCTAAGAAGTATGTAGTGACCTTCCTTACATCTTTTGGTCATTTTTGGTTTGAAGTTCATGTTGTCAGCAACCAAAACAGCTACCCCTGCTTTTTTTCTGTGTTCCTTGCATATGGAATATTGTTTTTCATCCATTGGCTTTTAGTCTATAAATTTCTTTAAATGCGTTTCTTGTGTATAGCATATTGTAGAATATTGTTTCTTGATGCATTCTACCAGTCTGTTCCTTTTTTACTTTCAAATGTAGTTGAGATAGGGTTTCACTACAAAGCTTGGACTCCTACTGATTCTCTTGTTTTCAGCCTAGTGCTGAGATTCCAGGAGTGTACCACCACACCTGGTCTTGGTGGCTGCCTCGATGCCCTCAGGGTGTGGGGAGGGCTGGCATGACATGTGGTGCCAGGAGTGAACCCTGATCCCTATACTTGCCCAAGTAAGTGCTTAGTTCACTGAGCTATATCTTGTCAGCCCTTGTTCCTTTTAGTTGGTAAATTGAGGTCAATGTATATATATGGATAGATATAGATATGCTTTTTTTTTTTTGTCTTTTTGAGACAGGGTCTCACTATGCAGTTCAGGCTGGCCTTGAGCTCATTTTTGTAGCCCAGGCTCATCTCTAACTCACACCGATCCTCCTGCCTCAGCCTCTCAAGTGCTGGAATTACAGGCATGCGCCACCATGCTCAGTGGCGAGGACACTATATTGATGGTTATAACTTATAGGTATGGGCTCCTCTTGGCATATTACTTTTCTACTATTGGTTCCTTACCTTTCCCATCTGTTTTATTGCTTGCCCCCCTTGGTGGTTTCTTTCTGTTGCTGTTTTTGGAATTTCATTTTTTTTTTTTTTTTTTAAATCTCTGTTTAGAATAGCGTTCAGTACTTTTGTAGCATTGGTTCAGTGGTCATGAATTTTTTCAGTTGTTCTTTGTCATGGAAGTTTCTTATTTCTCCATTACTTTTGAAATACATTTTTCCAGGGTATATCAGTCTGGGTTGGAAGTTGTTTTCTTTCAGAACTTGAAATTCTTTACTCCAAGCTCTTCATGAGGGTTTGTGTTGAGAAGTCTGCCATGATTCTGACTGTTCACTGCAGAAACCTGACAGGTTTGTTCTTTTGTGCCGCCAGGTCATGTCAACTTCTGTCCTAGGTCTGATGCTTCAGATAAATCTCTTGAGATTAAGCGAAGGACGGAAAGTTCTAGATGAAAACATACAGATAATATTGATACTGACATTTTTCTATTCTTATTATTTTTTTAAACAAATGGGCATGGAGTGTTTCTAAACCTGTATTTTCCATAAATGCCTCTCTGATTGATTCTACTCATCAGGGGTTCGGGTAGGCTATGGAAATTATTTCCTAGGTATGAAAAATTCATTAGAAAAATGCTTAAGATTGTTAAAATTTTCTGAAAGGTTTTTAAAAATACTGAAGCTCTTTTGGGGAAATTCCTGATGCCCAGAGCTAACTCTTACTGAGCCTTAGTGATATTTATTTTCCTATAACCTGAGTGAGAGAAGGAGAGAATGAAGCCTTCTTCATGTCTTTTCCTCAGAGTTCTTTGCATAGAATCTTTACATTGACTCTTATTTAATAGCTGTTTCCTGCTTTTTATCATGTCATTTGGTTTTTCTCTCTCTCTCTCTCTCTCTCTCTGTCTGTCTTTGTCTCTCTCTCTTTATCCTTTAATGAAACCCTCAATATCTATTTTTTCCATTTCAAAATCTGAATTTATTTATTTCACTAAAAGTAAAGCTGCAAGCATTTTAAAACTTGTTCTCTATTTGAGTAACTGATACCTTTTATTGATTAATGTTGGGGATTGGTTTAGAAAATTTTTAAAAGATTGTTACTCATGAACAGATATTTTGAGAAGTTTAACAACCTATTACACTAAATTTTTTGGCAATTGTATAAGATTTTTCCATTTGTTTATTATTTTCCCAATTTGAAACTAGGAACAATGTTAAGAAAGTGCCACTGTCATTGATGTATGGGTGAGGAGGCCAAACTCAAATAAAACATCCAAGAGCTTAAGTCTATAAAGAATAAACACAGAATTGTAACTTAGTACTTCTGACTGTTGTAAAATAATTTTCAAATTTTCGTGGTAAAGTCATCTGGAAGGGTTCTTGATGCACCGAGTCACATGCATGACATCCAGTTTATGGAACTTGTGACAACTTTTGTTTCTGATTCTCGCAGACTATATGTTGGGAACCACTGCTCCAGAGAGTACTTTCCCCATCATGCTTGCATAGCTCTTTATATTTACAATGCTTGTTTCATCCCTACGTATGGTGTCATCAGTGTTAATTGCACATGAGAATTTGAAAACCCAATAAGCTTAAATAAGAATTTAAAATGTTTAAAAATGTTTTTAGAGAGAAGTAGTGGTAATTTTAAATGTCTGTATTCATCTCCAAGTAGATTTCTTGATCTTATTCTGTAATAGGCTGAATCTCTTAGTAAAAATTGTCGCAGAAATTTAAACCAGATTTAACAATAGCTATGAAACTATGAATAGTAGGAATTAGCCCCAGCTTAGCAACTTGGTCTACACAGCATAGGAAAATACTTTCAGTGTTGTATGTCATTAAGTTTAAGATTGTGAAGAAGTTCTAACATGTACAATGCATTTATTACCTTGCTGTCTATGTGTTGACTATTATAATTATATAGGATATATATCAATATATGGCAGTGTGCTTGAACCAAAATTGTCCTATGTCACATGCTTCTCCAGAGAAGTACTTCCCAACTATGCTTCAGTGAAAAACGAGTTCTGCAGGTAAAAAAAAAAAAAAAAAAAAAACAACGAAACAAAACTAAGAATGAATCCCAGGGTCATAAGTTAGGGAACACTTCACATTAAATGAGTTTCCCTACCTTTATGCTTCTCAAAAGCTTTCAGTTTGCTAATGTACATTAACTCCGCAAGAGAAACTAATGATTGTGTTTCCAACTTGACGTTAATTTCTTTTAAATGTAGGATCTTCAAGACCTGCTTTTGCACATAATAATTCAGAAAGCCAATAAACTTAAACAAATAAGAATTTAGAATGTTTCAAAAATACTTTTAGAGAGAAGTAGTGGTAATTTTAAATGTTTGCATTCATCTCCAAGTAGATTTCTTAATATTATTCTATAATTACTCTTAATTGTACTAAAATATTATTTGCCTTCAAGATATTTTCATTTTATTTTGCTTGCACAAATGCAGCTGATTCTCAGAGATGTGTGGCTCTGTAAATACTTTTTTAACCTAGCTTAAAGAGAATAATTTTCTATTCTTTTCTTTGAAAGGAAGCTGGTCTTCCCTTCCACAAAGATGTTACCAATAGACAATACTTCTGCCAGATAGTGTAACTAAGGCTTCTTATTTACCTACCAACTTACACCAAACACAACTATAGAATTTCCATTGAATTTAGTCAGTGACTGCCTTAGTTTATTTTAGAAGAAAGCCCGCATGGTTCTGTTAGAAAAAAGAAACCCATAACAAGTTAGGAAAACTCAATATTTCAAAAACAACATTCATGTTCTCTGTTTCAGCTAAAAAAAATTACAAGGACTTTTCACAGAGAAGATACATCTGCCCGGTCCTTTTGTGCTGTGTACCATATGAACTGTAAAGTTCTAGCTTGGACCTAAGTTTCTTAGTCTTGCAGCCCATATGATTTTGATTTTATTAATTATTATTGGAGTTTTGAAAAAATGAAGAGAAGTAGATGTCAATTTCTGGTGAGAATATCTTTAAAATAGAAAAAATTTACCCTAATTGCTAATATTTTATCTAATTTAATTTGCTCAAATAACTTTATGACTCTTTTTACTAATTTTTGACATTTTCAGTTCTTCATATTTGAACATTCTCAAGAAATAATATCGAGCATCTTTTACGTGTCAGGACTATATATGTATAATCTTTAACTTTTTAGCCACAAATTCCAAATCAAAAGTTATTCAAAATCTTATATATCAAATATGAACCAAATTCTAGAAAATAGATAACACGTTGGTAAGTTTAGTTTTTTCTGTAGTTAAAATTCTTTTCATTATACATTGATTTGGCCATTTACCTAAAAATGAGCTTATTTTATTGTTTAACTGTTTTAGTTAGATTTTATGTAGCATTTTTTTTAGAATGGACACTTCTTTAAGTATGAAAAGGCTGTGTTTTGTTTACCTTTATATTGTCAGTGGATGCTTACTTAGAAAGACTAGAGTGGATAAAACGGCCTGTCCCAGTCTTGCACAAATGTTTACTTATCAGATCATCTATGCACGTCTATTTTCATGTCCATGTTCACAAGTTTAAGCTTTCAACTCATTTCTGTTCCTAGGAGTTGGGATGATATCTGAAGTCCACCTCAAGCTCTTGAATATAAATCTCCTCCCATCGAGTGAGAGTTCCTAAGGAGATCAGAGAGGGGAAACAACTGCGCCTATTTTAGGTACAGTTTTAACTAAGTTACACGAAACAGAACTGGGATTCCAAGATAATTCATTTTACAGATTAAAAGTTTGAAGTTCTTTGAACTCAAACCATAATTTTTGACCATATACAGTGATCAGATGCACAAGTCTCAAACAATTTTGTCAGCTAGTCAAACAGAATATTGATACTTTAGAAATTTCTAGGATTTAACATGAACTGACAAATTTTTAAAGTATATTTTTAAAACTTTATTTTAAAGAAAGAAGAAACCCAAAACTTCAAAACAAGATAATAGGAGAATAAAAATGGTTAACATATTATGTATTGTTTTCTTCAAAGTAGTTACTAAGAGTACAAGATATACATAAAAATTCAAATAATATAGCATTAGTACAAACCTTTAAATAAATTAAGAGAAATTGTACTTCAACTAGCTTATCTACCATACAAGGGTGTCTGTCTGTCTGTCTATCTATGTATCTATGTATCTATCTATGTATCTATGTATCTATGTATCTATCTATGTATCTATGTATCTATGTATCTATCTATCTATCTATCTATCTATCTATCTATCTATCTATCTATCTACCTATCTACCTATCTACCTATCTACCTATCTACCTATCTATTTATCTATCCTCTTTTCCTTTCCTGCACCTAATTTATCTTTCCTTCTGAACAGTTTCTTCCCATTTCACAGTATCTGTTGTACAATTTGTATCTTATTTACTCTTTCAGCTTTACACAATAGGGAGCTGTATCATGTTTATCCAAGTGAGTCTGATTTATTACATTTATGAGTATGGTCTCAAGTTGCATCCATTTGTCTACAAAACTCTCAAATTAATCCTTTTTCATAGCTGAGTAATACTCCATTGTATAAAAAGACCACATCTTTTTTTATCCATTCCTCAGCTGATGGACATTTGGACTGCTTCTAACATTTAGTTATAAAATGTGCTTCTCTATACATGGGTGCACATATATTGCTATGGTCTGATTTTTTCAGTTCTTTTGGGAAGATATCCAGAAAAAGAATAGCTGGTTCAAGTGGAACCTCTAGTCCTAGTTTTTTTGGGAATCTCCACACTGATTTTTCACAGTGGCTGTAATAGTCTACACTCCCACCAATAGTGGAGAAGGGTTTCTTCTCTTCCCACAACTTCTCCAGTATTTACTATTGGTTGATTTCTTGATGATAGTCAGATAGTCATTCTTTCTAAAAGTGAGCACTTTAGACCAGCAAGATAGCTCAGCAGTCTAAAGTGCCTGCTTAGGCAAGCTTAGGCAACCACAAGGACCATGGTTCTATTCCCAGCACCACATGCTGCACCAGCCCCGCCCCCAGGGCAGGCTGAGCCAGCCATAATATATAATATATAATATATAATATATAATATATAATATATAATATATAATATATAATATATAGCATATAGCATATAACATATAACATATAACATAAAGTTTAAATGTTTAAAAATGGGTACTTGAAATGAATGTGTACTTCCTCAGATGAAGAAATAAAACAAGAAATAAATTTATGAAAAAGCATTCAATATTGTTGGTTATTTGATAGATGTAAATAAAAGCAAAGCTGAAATTCCATGAACTGATAATTGTACAGCTCCCAAATTATAAACAGTCTCTTTCTATCTATGTTTTAATATATTCCAAACTTTATTCTTGGGCTTTTATCAGAAAGTTTATATGTTCTTATTTTCTACTAGGGAGAAAATTCTATGTTGAAAAAATTTATTGCATTTAATCATCAAGACAAACGTTATATTCACATTGTATAATCTCATTTTACAAATGGTGAAACAGAATGTATAAAGCTAAGCAAATTTGTACAATATCATTAAATTAATGGAGACAGGCTGAAGATTCTTAACACCCTAGTCTTGATCTCGTTTATTATAGTATGTTGAAATAAAACCAGGAGTTAGGTTTAATTTTTATGTTGCCTATTTTATTGAATCACAATATAAGAAGAGACCATATAAATAATATTTACTTCATAGCTTTCTCTAGGATCTCCGTGGAAGATTTTTGGTTGTTCTTTGAACAGTAGTTAATACTTCCAAACTTGGTTTGAGAGAAAGCTTTCTCTCTTGAGGAATTAATGTTCTCTTTAATTGTAAGAATAAAAGTATTTAGTTTATTTATTTTTGTTTTGCCTCTCGGAACTTAGAAAGACTAAATTCTGAGGATTCAATCAAGGAAGTTATTTTTAAAAGGTTGGTATACTGCTTTGCTTGTTACTTAAAAATTTGTTTTATCTTAGTAAATTTGTCTTTAAGGTGACTAAAATTCCTATTTTGAAATTAAATGATAAGCAATAAATATGTATCATAAAAATCTACGTTTTAAAGATAAGATATAAAATGTATCTACTGTATTATATATTTACCTAACTTTATACTTATTACCTACTTATCTATAATGTTTTTTCTCATACTGTTTTCAAATTTTGAAAATTAAATTTATTATTATAGCAAAAGCCTTAGGCACTTCTTTTACAAGGTTTGAATATTTATTTAAGGAAAAGATTGCAATATTCTCTTAAAGGACAGAGCTTACTAATTAGATTTTGGTTTAAAAATGATGAAATGCCAAGTCTTAGTTCACAGTTTATTTTAAATTTCCTGAGAGTTTATACTTGCCTTCTTTCTCCTCCTGTCCTTCCCCGAAACACTCCAGTCATTATCACATCATATTTATAGCAATCTTTCTTCTGAAAATGTGTTCATGGAACACTGACCATGTTTCATATATAAAAATGAATCCAAAGTAAATTGATTGAAAATATGCATATTGTGTTTGAGTTAGGATGATGTCAAAGCAACTGGGTGGTGCGGTTACCTCAGCACTTCTGACGCTCAGTGCATTTCATTACTGAGTCTGTGTTAGAATGAACATAGGTAGTCAGCTGGCACTGCAGCAGACAAGTCGGCTAACATTTGCATTTTCAGTTGAGTTTGTTGGCGTCCCTCAAATACTTAGCTTCAGAGGTTTACAAGAGTGTTTTAATGTGATGGTCCAGGTTAACACAATTTACTTTTCTGATCATGTGGGATAGAGAAAATATACACTCCAAATCCCCAAAGCATGAACCATACATTGCTAACTTGTGTAACTCTTACATGTTGCTTTCTTCATATACATTTCAAAATGTGTACATCTATTCTATATTAATTTACACATACAATTTATACTTAGTTGACTTATATATGAAATACCACTTATTTACACTGATCCTTTTGGTGGTGATGAGTTTCAGAAGGCTTTTTCTGTATTACCAGAAGGTTTAGGATAGATACAGAAAAAAATGCTATTAAGCTTGTAACAAAATTACCTAATTTGTCAAATCTGAGACTGCTCCTGGAGCTGACAGTTCAAATGTCATCTTCCAAGGCAAATGTTGAAAATAGCCCTGGAATAGAACCTTCAGAATGAAGCTGTTAAGGAATTATCAAATTATTGACTTGTGATGAAACAGAAAGAAGTAATATAACTTCCTGTTTACAATGAAATAGCTCCTGGAATTTCAAAAGGAAGAGCGAAGAATAATTTATGGGCCTAATTATAGCTCAGTCCCTGGTTTGATCATGCCTTTTATATTTTACTTTTCCTGATTATATTGCAAGTAGTTAGATCAAGATGGTTCCTTAATATACTTCATCCCTATAAGCTAAGTGTCTATTCCCTTAGTAGTCTGACCCTTGAAAGTAGCAATATAAAATAATTATGCTCAGAATTGAGAAATTTGCTGGCTATACTGTCACTATTATATTTATTAGAAGGTTTTATTTGTTAGCATAGATTTCAAACTGAAGTAGGGATTTCTCAATTTTCTGGTCTATTGATCAATGCAGGTAGCACAGAAAGATAATTTAGGATTTAAAGTTACCTAGCTAGTTGGTTTATAAGTACTGAGCAGTATTATTCAGGTAATTAAGAGTATACACTTCACCTTCTGTCAGCAGCATAATCCCTAAATATATGACCCAGCAGTTTGATGTTATTTTTGTATAACATGATCAAATTTGATCTGTTTTCTTCTCCTTTGTTAAATCTTTGAACTCCAGGTTGGGAAGGAAAGATTTCCACTTTGTCTTCGCATTGTCCCTAGTCGCGGGCCTATCCCAGACAGGACAAGTGAAGATGTCCCTTTGGCCAGCTGCTGAGGGTGGCCACCTCCACTGAGCTCTGCACCAAGGGGAAGGATTTTTCTTTTGTTTCACATTCTTGAAGCCTTTTCCTGGCCCATGTTGATTTGGCAAGAGAGCACTCTTTGGCTGCTGGGCTGTTGCCAGTCATTTGGTCCTGAAACTGGAGTTTAGCAGGATCTTGCCAAAGATTAGACTGAGAAATCTGGATACAGGCTGGCAAGCCAAGCAAGCAGCGCCAGCCAAATTGGCACAGTTGGGGAAACCTTGGAGAATCACAATTATTTCAGACAAAATATAAAGTTTGTGAGCTTTCTAAACATTATGTAAATCAGCCTGGAGTCTTAATGCACAGAGGCACCTAAGTCCATCTCTCTCGGTAAGAATGTGAGTGCATAGCGCTGTGATTCATGGCACACTGAACCCGCTTGCAAAGGGGAAACCGGATGGTGCTGGGAGGAAATGCTTCAGCATGTGCAGCAGCTGGCAGAAGATGCAGGTGCCCCCAAGGCTTTCTCCAGATTTTAGTTCTTGCTTCCATTATGCGCCAGGGGCTGGCCGCTGTAGGTGTGCCCACATGTGGAGGAAGCTAACGTGGAATAGTAGCAGGATTGTTTACAGACAAGCGGCTCTTCATGGCTCGTACCTGTGATCTCATTTAAGCTAATCTTGTGAGGCGAACGTTGTTATTGTGCTCAGTTTAATCTCAGGGATCTAAGACTCAAACTCCTATTTCTCAAATGTGAAAGGGTTTAATTTTATCTGTGTAGTATCCTTTAGTACTTTATTCTCTCATTATTATTTTTAAAAGAGAATAAAAGTAAGATAATAATAAAACATCAGAAGTGATACAGAATTTCACTAAACAAGATGAGGGACATTCAGCAATGATTTGTTATACAATATATTGTTGTCTTCACATTAGTTGTTCAGACTACCAGATATCAAGTATGCAAAATTGGTTAAAAAATTAAAAAGAAAAAAATTAAGCTTTACAGTTCCTTTCAATAGATTAGTTGCAAGAGCCAGCCAGATAGCTCAATGGCTTAAAGCACCTGCTTAGACCAGCGGTTCTCAACCTGTGGGTTGCGACCCAAGCGGTGGTTGAACGACCAAAACACAGGGGTCACCTAAAGCCATCGGAAAATACATATTTAAACCCATGCTATGCCATGGTGAAATGTTATTTATTGGAATTAGTAAT
>PVJA010008425.1:53288-64574 GCA_004027025.1 Myocastor coypus
AAAAAAAAAAAAAAAAAAAAAAAAAAAAAAAAAAAAAAAACCACCTATGTTTGATTCGTAGCAATGAGAATACATAATGCATATCAGGTATTTACATTGCGAATCATAACTGTAGCAAATTACAGTTTTGAAGTAGCCACCAAAACTTTTTTTGGTTTGGGGTCACTGCAACATGAGGAACCGTATTGTGGGGTCATGGCATTAGAAAGGTTGAGAACCACTGGCTTAGACAGATGCAGTGACTGAGATTGGATCCCCAGCCATGTGTGCTGGCCCTGCCCCTGTAGTGTGCTGAGGCAGTGATTGAGACTGAGTGTGGTGGCACAAATATGCAGTCCCAGCCCTTGGGAGGCAGAAAACAGGAGGAGGATTTCTACGAGTCCGATCTGTGTAGTGAGACCCTGTACTACATGAATAAAAGAAAAAGCCCAGTGGCCCTCGGTAGCACAGTCATCCAGGCTATCTTGTAAACATGTATATGCCTATTTTTTTTTCCTTCTTTCTTTTCTCACTTTTCCCATTCCAGCTGTATCTTTGTTTTGAGCAGTATTTTTTCCTTTCAAAACATCTATCATACCTTTTAGATTTTATTTACTATCTGTGATAAATATTTATTTAACTAGACTTCTTAGATGAAATATCAATGACAAAAATATATTAAAAAATGATCGACATCATCAGTCATTAGAGAAATACAAGTTAAAAGCCACACTGGGATTTCACCTCACACCAGAAAGAATGGCTATCACCAAGAAATCAATCGAGAACAAGTATGGAGGGTTTGCATAGAAAAAGGACCCCTTCTCCACTATGGCAGCAGTGTAGACTGGTCTACCACAGTGGAAAACACTGTAGAGATTTAAAAATTTAAAAAAAAAATTAAAAAACACCTAGCAGTAGAAGTCCCATTTGACCCAATTATTCCCCTTGTAAGTATTTTTCCAGGAGAACTGAAAACATCATATCACAGTGGTATGTGCACCCTTGTTAATAGCAGCACAGTTTATCATATCTAAATCTTGGTTTTAAAATGGAATATTACTCAAATATTAAAAAGGATCATTTAAAGGCTTTTATTAGTACATAGTTGCAACTAGAGACCATACTCATAAATGAAATGAATCAGGCCCACATTTATAAACACTGCATTGTCTCTCTGGTGTAAGAATTTATAGTACTTTTTAAAGGCTTGTGTGCCTAGGAGCCCTGAGCAAGCTAAAATGTTGATTGCTGGGTCATGTTGTTCTAATTTCATAGGTCTGGCTGGAACCTTGGATGTGTTTCATGAGCAGCCACATAGGTAATTGTGAGCCTGATGATTAGAACTACTGCCCTATAAATTCTCAATTATACCCTACTGCACACTTACATATGAGTAACCGTTTCCTTCAAAAACTTGTATTATGAGATCCAGAATCTTCAACTTCAGTTTATTTTAATGGTAATTTTCTTTAAGAATACCATATCTTCTTCCTTTTCCTCTTCTGCAGGTTGTTGCCCTGCTGTGCTGAGCTTAGACCTTACACATTTTCAGCTAGACCCCTTCAATGTAATCTGAAACATAAAATACTTGGTTAAAAATGTATACACTTGGTATGCGTGGAAGTCCAGCACCCAGACAGAAAGCTCAGTTCTTCCAAAGGCTGACTTCAATATTTTTGGCTAATGATGTTTCCTTTCTGTGGGAATAAAGGCCATATTTCACTGCCCTTTAGAGCTAACAAATGTCAGTTGAGATTTCAGTGAAAATCATAATTGTTTCCACACCTAGATCTACTGGTCTGAAAAATAGCATGGTTAATATATTACTGACATGTAAGTTAGAAATCTATACAGCTCCTTACATTGTCAGGATCATTTCCTTTTTCTTCTGACAAATCCACCTCATGTCTCGCTCATCCAGGAAAAGCCTAAGGAAAGTCCAACATATTTGCTTCTGGTCATACATAACCTGCTTTGAAAACTACTCACAGAAAAGAAACTTCTTAAAAAATTATTAACTTCAAGAATAGTTAATCCAAAAATTTGTATTAACAAACAAAAAATCAGGCCCATTTTATATTTTATCAGATACAAATTTATAAATAAAGTTCTCTGAAGTATAATACATTTTTTAGTATAATCAAATTTTGAGAATTTTGTTACATAAAAGAATCTTATTCTACGTCAATTCATGACCTTTAAATACTAAAAAAAAATTTCTTTAGTTTGATTCTCTTATTTTATAGGCAAAAATATCCTGTAAAGAATGGAAGTACTTGGATTAATCAATGTAACTTATGGTTTTTCCATTTCCATTTATGTTGAAATTGTGGTGATTTCTGAGCATATTAAAATTTATGTGATTTTACACTGAGCTTGCGTGGCCATATTTCTTTAGCCAGTAGCTAGACAAACAGAAGCAATATTAATGATGACTTACAATTTGAAGAACGGGGTGACTTAATATCGCCACTTGATTTTAATTTTGTTTGGGTAGTGCTTTCACAAGTTTTATTTCTTGAGATAGATGATACATTGTGTCAACTTGAGGAAGCTTGGCTGGATTCACTCCACAGGTTCCAGGCTGTGGGGGCTCCATCCTGCAGGATGAGGAGGGGCTGCCCTGGGACATGATTGGTCCCACCCTGGAGTGTGATTGGTTCCACCCTAGGGCCAGATGGGCTACCCCAGAGTGACTAAGCAAAAAGTATATAAAAAGGAGTTGAGGAAGACTTTGTGAGGCCCTGCCTTGCTTCCTTGGAGAAGTCCTGGTCTTTGGAGGAGCTTGATCTTTGCAGCCACACCACTTCAAAGGAGGTCTGATCTTCACAGTGGAGTGCAGGCACCGAATTTGGAAGAGAGAGGCTTGATGGATGCCACAGCTTTTGTTCCTCCTTTGCTTTTCATTGTTTTCTGCCACCATGAACTGCTGTTGTTTGCCTTGGAGCCAGCGGAACATAAACTGAAACCTCCACCAACTATGAGCTAAGTAAACCTTTCCTTGCTTCATTTTGAGTGTCAGGTATTTATCTCAGCAGCAAGTAAAAAGTAAATAAGACTTTTCTCTTAAAGTCTTTTCTGTAAACTTTGCTGAGAGATCATATTCTGAGAGGAGCACAGTATGAGAAGCTGGCAGACATGTTCCAGTGCCTCTGTCAGATTTTTAAATTTATGGTTTTTTAATTCTTTGTTTTTATATATTTTTTATTTTTTAAAGTATACAAAATAGTGAAAGAAAAAAGAATTAGAATTGATACAGAATTTCTCTAAAAGTAATATGAATTCAAAAATGGTTTCTGTACTGTATGATGTTTTCTTCAAATTAATTATTAAGTAATTAGTTGTTACTGATATAAAAGTGAAAAATTGATTAAAAACAAAACAAAACCAAAAAAATTTTATAAAAAATTAAATGGAAGAATAATAATAAAAAGAGAAGTTAAGCATTAACAGCTCCTTTCAAAAGACCAGCAGAGATTGGTAGTACTATTATCCAAATTGTCCTGCATATATATATATATATATATATATATATATTTCCTTTCTTTCTGTTGTTGGTCTTTTAATTCTAGTAAATTTCTCTACGCATTATATTATGCCTAAAGACAAAACATTTCTGCTAGGTCTCTCTTGTTTGGACTGAGGTTATAAAAAGCAAATCATTTGAAAACATGTATTTCACACATGCACAAACAATGTGCCTGACTTTGTGGCCTGGTTGAACAGAGGGCAAGCTGTGATGGAGATTTTCTGTGTTTATTCTAGTAGCTGTTCACTAGACAACAATGTGAATAATGCTCCTTATGATGTAGAAGGCAGAGGGGAACTTTGGTGGCCCAAGTGGTGAGCCGATAATTTTTGAAGGTGACAGTTTGACTAGAAAAAAAGATCAAAAGAACATTCAGAAGCTCTGGAGGGGAAATGACAAAATAAATGAGAAAATGCTGCAGAAGGAAAGAAAGGAATAGGGGAAAGTTGACTTGGTGCAGTGGAGGACACTTCAGAAGAGCAGCTCACATGGGAAGGAAAGATACACCAGGAATGTGCAGCATAAGAGAAGTTGAAAACATCAGAAATCCAAGTCAAGGAGTTAAAATAAGTGAGATCAGATAACGAGAGGGTCATTTGGTAGAGGCCTTTTAATTCTAGATTTTGTAATTCAGATTCTTAAATAAGTGATACAGTCTATAGAAGTTGCTATAAAAGATCTGAGACTTAGGACTATGGCTATGCAGAAAATAGTGAACTGAAGCTAGAGGCAACATAAAGCCTGTGTTCTTGAGTGAAAACCATCGAAATAGCTAGTTACTGCCCACTTTCATGGAGCATGGGCTCTAGCTAGCAGGCTTTGTACTCCAATCCCTTTGCTACTTACATAAGCTGCCTGACTCCTGTGAGCATCAAAGTTTGCACCCTAGACCTGACGTATCATAGAGAAAAAAGGCATAATTTAGACACATTCTTAGTTGTGCAGAATGACAGGTGTTTTTCAAATGCTGCTGGTCTTCCCAACAGGGGGAAACACTAAGAGGCCCAGTAACGCATCTCTGCCAATGGGCTACAAATTCACGCTGAGAAGAGAGTGCCAGTCATTTGACTCTTTGTTTGGACTGATATACAGAAAGTACTGTCAGTTTTTCATGTTATTGACTGAATTTGGCATTTGCTGCGTTGGTATGCTAGAGAGATACCTCAAGGCCTGGGTACAGTTCAGGTCAGAACTTGGGTCCACTGGTTAGGGCAGGTTTCTCTAGGACAGAAACTATAAGGAACTCTTTCTTCAAGAAGGAGTGTAGTCCTGTACTTGAAAGATCTGAACTCTATTTGTGCCTGGGCAGCATCCCAGGAGATTACTTTATTGGATTGGGCTAGGGCATACTTATCAGTATTTCTATTATTTTCCCAAATGATTTATAGTGAGGATTGAAAAGTATTGATTAGAACTATAGACACTTACATGGTTCTTGCTCATGTGTCTGGTGTAAACAGCACTGAATAGTTGCCCAACAGGTGATTATTAAACTACCAGAAAATTTCTTAGAACTGAGGCAAAGAAAAGTGGAATTATCCATGAATCACACCCTGGGTTTACATAAGAACCCACAATTACTACCAGGAGAAACCAACGTTGGAGCTAGCACAAACACGAGAATCTCAAGTCTAGAACTGAACTGGGCAAAAACGGAAGAAAGAATATCCAAGTAGGTAAACAAGAGTGCAGGCACTAATCCAGGGGGAAGAAAGTGCAGGAGTGTGCAGGAGGTAACCACAGGGTTCTGCCCTGAACTGGGAGCACAGTCTATTTCCCAGTGCTCCCAGTCTCTTTCCTGTATGCTTGCAGGCAGCAAGTCGCTGGTCACAGCTTGATAACAGAATGCCGAGAGATGATGTAGCTACTCCGGAGAACATACGAAGCAAAGAATGCATTTACACTCATTGCATTTGGAAAAGCGGTTTTCACGGGCTTTTTTTTTTTTTTTTTTTTTTGGTTTGTTTTTTCAAAAAAAAAAACAGAGATCAATCTCACAGAAAAGTGTTTGTGATATGTTTAATTTTAAGACATTGTAAAATCCCTCTCCTTCCCACAAATTGCCTTCCTAAGGCCAGAGATCAGTGGAAGTATGTCCTGAAAAATGTGTTTCCCTGTCTTTTATTTCTCTTTGCCATACTGGTCTCCTTTCTCTCTTTTTCTTTTCTGCTTTAAAACAGCGTATCTTACAACAATAGTTAGACAACATTTTTCTCAGGTTTTACTTTTAATTTAGTGCTTTAATAATTTCTGTAACCGCTAAACCATCCTTTCTCTTATCGCAAGAGCAGCTATATATTTGAAATTAAACTGGGTTAAAATTTCAGATTCATCACACATAAGTTGCATGACCTTCCTCAGGTAACATAGCCTCCACACCTCCAATATTCTCATCTTTAAAATGGGAATACCTCATTTGTCTTTTGTGGTTCCTGTGATGTAGGAAGGAAGTATCTCATTCTACGTTCATGTAGAATAGCTACTTAAAACATTAACCTTTCCTTTGTCATGTTAGAGAGACAAGATGACTGCAAATGCCCAGGGCTACATGAGGATTTAAATCAAAGGGAAAGAAAGAGCCACTTCTCCTTGGAGATATCCATCAGTAGCAGTCAGTTCTGATTTGAGCATTTTCTCATAAATTTTTGTCTAGTTCCTGTGCTCCAGAGAATTAGTAGTTAAAGTTGGCATAGGGTATGAGTTTGATGGATTATTTCCAATTTCACTTCACAATCTTTACATGTACCAGTAGTGAGATGTAGATAGCATTTTAGTTAGAGGAATGTAAAACTATTGGAATATCACAGCCTTGACACTTTGCACAAACACAGACATTATTTCTTACTTTCATTTAAAATGCCAATGTGTGATTTTTATACCTGAGATTTTGAGATGGTTTAAAATTTTCAAAAGGTATGAAATCAATTTGTTTCCCTTGAGGCAGCAGGATATAAAAGCTTTTCCCCCTTCTCACTTCAGATTAATAAATTAGTTCTAGTTGGCAGTGAGTGTCAGAGTTGCGATGTTTGCAAAAGTGTGTCTTTGGTAATTTTAATACATTTGTTTGTGTGGAGGCATGCCCTGTTCATATTTCAAGATGAGATGGTGTCATATTGTTTATGTAGCTTGCAGTCCAGAATGCAGCAAAAAACAATTCATTTTTGATTAATTGCTTATTTATATTTCCAACAGATTGTCAATGGACATTTTCCGACCTATTTTGGCCAGGTCTTCAGTTTCTAGGTGGTGTAGATCTTGAGAAGAAAGATTGGTATCACTTTTAGAAATCCAGAAGAGAAATATCAATATCAATTTAAATGATATTTAGATAGAAACAGCAATGACCATTGAAAAGCACATGGTCCAAATCTTAAGCAAATCTGTTTTTAATCCTGGGCCTGCTGTTCATTAGCTGTATTCTCCTGGGCAAAGAATCGGCTTCATGAGTTTATAATAGAATACCTCCCTGAAAATAGGGTGATCAGTGATACAGAGAGAAACCTAGCACTACGCCAGGCATATAATAAATACAAGTTCAAGGAAGGTACTACTCCATTTAGCACACTAATGCTCCAGGTTATGCAGAATAGAAAACAGTATGGAAATTCATATTTTATGATATGGATGTCACAATTCATATAAAAAATCTAAATCTATCAGGTTTCCAAGTAACAGTTCCAGATTCAAGCTCTTTGAATCTTTTCAGATTGAAAACCTGAAGTCCATCCACTTCAGCCCTTTCTATGTAGGATAATGCTGGCTGGGATTTAAGATGCTTTCTTAGTGGTTCCTAACTCTATATGTGATTAAGGGCAAGTAATAGAAAAAAAAAAGCCTCTACTATATGAAACTGTCTAATATCCTAAAATTTTTCACACAAGACTATACTTTTTTTTTTTTTTTTTTTTTTGTCTTTTTGAGACAGGGTCTCGCTATGCAGTTCAGGCTGGCCTTGAGCTCACTTTTGTAGCCCAGGCTGGTCTCAAACTTGCACCAATCCTCCTGCCTCAGCCTCTCGAGTGCTGGGATTACAGGCATGCACCACCACACCCTGCTAAGAATATACTTTCATAGAAAAAAAAGTTATGCTAAGAATTAGGTATTTATGCTAAGTATGCCTAACAACTGCTGCATACCATTGATATAAATGTGCAAGGAAAAAAAGGTAGGAATGATGACCAGGGGTGAATTCCGGTGAGATCTAAGAATCTTCCTAGAGAACTCACTCAGAAGGCGAAAAGCCATCGGGGCTGAATTTGGCTCAATGAGATAGACATAGCAGTCTGGAGTGGAGATACAGGGAAGTCTGCAACATGGGCCTGCTTCGTGTGGACAGACAGCTAAAGGTGGGAGGGCTGAGTAAGAATCCTGAAAGATGGCAGGTGCTGGAGCAGTGAGAGAGATAGCATGTAAGTAGCACTGCTTTGGACTCTTGTGTCAACAAGCATGTTTTCCTCTCTTGATTGTCTACTTTTCAATACACTTGAAATAATTGAGGTACTGTCCGTGACCCACCCACCACCTTTCTCATGAAAGGCTGCCCAGCAGCATCGAGCATGCCTGCACACTTGCTTCAGCTCTGGGGCAGAGCGAGGACATTCAGGTACAGCTTCCTCCTCAAAGCTGGTCTCTACAAGCTGCTCTGAAGAGTGAATGGGCAAAGGCCTCCTCTACCTTGTCCAGCCCTCTGATATTTTGTGGTACCAGAACCCAGGCTACACCTGCCGAGCTTACTAGAGCTTGCTCAAAGATAAGGTAAAGAAGAAAATTTCTACTTAGAGAAGAAAATTCACAGGTAAGTGTTAAGTAGGATTTTCCCCACAGTCCAAAGGAAAACAACAAAGACATGAAGTCCTCACAGCATATATTTGATCACTAACCTGATCCTCTTTCTTTACATTCATACTGCTTTGAAAATTCCAGCCCTCTAATCTTAGCTATCCCAGGTATCTATTGCTGAGAAGCCACTATTCCACAATTTACTGGTTTAAAATAATAATTTTGGAGCTGGGGAGATAGCTCAGTGATATAAGCACCTGCCCGGCAAGCACAAGGACCTGCGTTCAATTCCTGAGTCAGAAAGAAAGTTTTTTATTTTTTTACATCATAAATTTTGTGTCAGGAATTTTGAAAAGAGTTAACCTGTCTCTGATCCACATCCTGTTGGCTGAGGACCAAGCACTCACTTCCAAGGTGGTTTCTCCACTCAGGCATCTGGCTCCTGTGTATCCTTCCCTCTTTCTCCACAGGTATTTAATTTCCCAGATCCATACATGTAGCTCCTGTAGGGCTCCTCATAGCATGGGCAGTCTGTTCCCTCAAAGGTGGTGACAGGAAGGAAAAGCTGCCAGCTACAAGGGACTAATGTCGGCGAAGAATGCACCATCATCAACATTAGTCATAAAAGTTATAGGGCCTTTCCAGACCCATGGAAGAAGGAATAGTCCTCAATTCTAAATGGAAATAAGGTCAAAGAATTGAGGATCCTCTCAAGACTACACAGAATTTTACTTCATGGAAGTCCTTCCTACAGAGGCCTGAAGATTCCCCTCCTTTCACACTTTGGCAAGGTGTGTGTTACTCTTTAAGTTTTGAGTTATGAAGTTGCCATTTTATTCTCATTGTCCAGAGGGTAAACGTTGACTCAGATGTGTGCACTTTTTAAGTGTATTTAAATTCTCTAAAACATAGCAATTTAAATGTAATAGAAGGAAAGATGTTTTCCTGACACTGCTATTTATAAGATTATTCTTTCATAGTGGAATTTTCATTTCTCATTTTCTTTTTTTTTAAATTATTTTTATTTTATTTTTTTGAGTTTCATTTTTTTATTGTTTAAATTTAACAATGGTTATATTACATATTTTCATTATCAGATCAGTTTAGATTAATACATATAGGTATATAAGATTGATCAAACAATTAAACATTAACCCTTCTAAATCAATATTACTTTTTTTTTTTTTTTCTTTTCCCCTTTCTTTTCCTTGAAAGTTGACATATTGCATATTGTCCTCACAATCATTCTACAGAGTACAGTGTGTGGGCATGACCCACCTCCCTATTGATGTTGCTTAGAAAAAAATAAAAGGAAAAGAGTATATTTCTCTTTGGACTAAGAGGAAGCAGATACATACACAGTCAAATGTTTTGCAATTGCAGTGGGCCACCAGTGAAGCTTGTGATGTTGGAGCCTATTGAATCTAAGCCTCCTAAAGCTCATCTCACCAATCTAGCTCTGCGTTTCATGCATTGAAATTAAGGATTTTTTTTTTTTTTCTTGCTGGGTGGTCAAGGGCAAGTCGAAGCAAGACCTGTATAACCAAACATTCTTTTTTTTTGTATCTTCCAGGGTCAAATCCCCTCAGGATTAAGTTTGAGACCATAGGTAGTACTTTGTAGAACTGTTGTTAGTGTCAGCCTTCGGGATGAGTCATGGCAATTGCTTGGCCATTTTGCTTTCTGTGAAAGCCTGAGAGAATGTTTTTCTCTGGGTGACTCTCCTTAGACGCATTGCAGTTCATTCATCCCTTTCTTCCGAGGTCCCATAATCTCCTTGACCAGGAAATTTAGGACACCTCTGAGTTATAGGATATTACAACACAGGTTCTCTTATATGCTGGGTCTTTATTGACCTTGAGGGGCTAGGGCCAAAATATTGGCTATCCTTATAGCCCTTCTTTTTCTCCAATTTTCGGTCTGTTAACTTACATTCTTAACCCTCCAGCAGAAAAGCTTTGTGATACTATTACTCTATAACATAGGTACTTGAGCTTATCATCACTGGCTTTCTGAGTGTCAAATATCTTTGACTTAGCTTAGAAATGATATTTTCTGACCATCATTGATATTCTAATAACTTTCCATACAATGTGATATAAGCAGTTACACAATTTTGACACAGATATTAGGAAATTCAAGGAGATACAAAATTGTAGCCTGTCAAGAATATGGTTTTTGGCCCAGTCTCTTATTTTCAAGTACTACTCTTGAGAGAATGACAGTAACTGAGTTTACACCAGGAGCAGTACATATCAAAAGGACAAGAGTGACATGTATTCCAAACATAATTTTAGCGTTACATTGTGCTATAATCAATATGCTGAAGGTTTTGAAGGTTCTTGAGACCAATATCTGATTCATCCTGTGTACATAAATGTATGGTTTTACTATTGATATGTTTTCTGCTTTGTCTGCTTCCAGTCACTTCGATGTTTAATCCATAACACATTCAGCTGTGTTATGCCCTTAAGTTCTTTTTTTCTTCTTTAAAGTTCTTATATTAGGGAGACTATATGATATTTACACATATACGTCTGGTTTATTTCACTAATGAGTATATGTTCAATATACATCCATTTATATATGAAGTCTTCAAACTTATCATTCTTTATGGACGAGTAGTATTCCATTGTATAAAAATACCACATTTTCTTAAACCATTCTTCAAATGATGGACATTTTGGTTGTTTCCAAGATTTGGCTATTACAAATTGGGCTGCTATAAACATAGGTGCACAGATATCGCTATGGTATGAAGTTTTCAGTTCTTCTGGGAAAATTCCGAGTAGGGGGATAGCTGGATTGAATGGAACTTCCAATTCTAGTTTTGTAAGGATCCTCCACACTGCTTTCCATAATGGTTGCACCAATCTGCATTCCCACTAGCAGTGGAGAAGGGTTCCTTTTTCCCCACAGCCTCTCCAGCATTTGTTGCTGGTTGATTTCTTTATGATAGCCATCCTTACTGGGGTGAGGTGGTATCTAAGTGTTGT
>PVJA010008426.1:0-14683 GCA_004027025.1 Myocastor coypus
GGGGAAAAGAAAAAAAAAAAAGTAATGTGGATTTAGAAAGGTTAATGTTTAGTTGTTTGATCAATCTTATATACCTATATGTATTAATCTAAACCGATCCGATGATGAAAATATGTAATATAACCATTGTTAAATTTAAACAATAAAAGAATTGAAAAAAAAAGAAATAATATTTCAGTTAAAAAAGGAAATGATAATAATCATGAAAGAAGTATTCAAGACATCTGTAGAAGACATAGTTTTTGAAAATAGAGAACAGAAAAATGATGTAAACATTGAATGAACAACGCAGGAAAGAGCTTGAAAGGATTAAACAGATGCAAACAGATATCCAGAAAATTAGGAATTTCACTGAAACCTGGCAGAACTGCTTGAAAGAAAATAAAGATATAATTTCAGACCTTGAAAATAGCATTTCAGCTAGTGAATATGAAAAGAAAAATCCCTTAAAGTAAGAAGGAACCAGGAAATGACAATAAAACAACTAAGAGGTGGTAAAAAGAAAAGTAACATAAGAGTAACAGATATCAACAAAACACCAGGAGTCCACATAAAAAGATTATTTGCTGAAGTAGTAGCAGAAAAATATTCAAAGCACGGGAAAAGAATCCCATATGGACTAGTGAGGCACAAAGAACTCCAATTATTTTAACTAAAATAAATCTATACCTTGACATGTAATAATCAAGATTCCAGAAATTCAGTAAATCAACAGAATGTAAAAAGTTGTTGGGGGCTGGTAAGATAGCTCCATGGACTACATTGCCTGCATAGACAAACTTAGACAAGTGCAGGGACTGCATTTTGATCCCCTGTAGCACATGCTGTGCCAACTTACCCCTAAGGTAGGTTGAACCAGCCCCAGAGTCCAGGGTTAGAAGCACATACCTGTAATCCCAGTTCTGGGGAAGCTGAAAACAGGAGGATCACCATGAATCCAAGCTGCTTAGTGAGCCCGTGTAACAACCAAATACATTAAAATAAAAGCTGCTAGAGAAAAGAAGTAGATCCCCTATAATGTAAAACCCTTCAGAATCAGGGCAGATTTCTCAACACAAAATTTTGACTGAAGACTAGCTTGGAGTAAAGTATTGCAAATCCAAACAGAAAACAACTTCTGACACAGATTGATGTACCCTTCAAAATTATCTATCAAACTTAATGGAGGATGAGATCCTCCCAAGACAAAGAAATGAAGAAATTCCTGACCACCAAACCAACCCTATAAAGAGTAATGAAAGATACTCTACAAAGAGATCAAAATGACTACATCATTAAGAATAACAACAAGGAACCACCAAGCAGAGTAAACAAATAAACAGAAGTGAAAAAATTAGGACACCTATAGTAGGAAAATATCATGATGAAGGTAAGCCAACGCATATCAGTCATTACCATAAATGTAAATGGGCTCAATTTACCAATCAAAAGAAGTGGACTGGCAGAGTGTATCGAGAAACAAATCCCACATTGTACTATACACAAGAAGCACATTTGAATTAAAAATAAATTCATAGACTGAAAGTCAAAAGACAGAAAAAATATTCCATGTGACAAAAACTCAGAAAAAAAGCAGCAGTAGCTATTTTGGTGGATGATAAAGTGAACTTGAACTCAAGAATAATTAAAGGACATAGAGAAGGTCACTACATGTTTATTAGGGGAAAATGGAAAAAGGAAGAGATAACAATCATAAATATATATGTACCCAATATAAGAGAACCCTATTACATAAGACAAATTTTGATAGATATGGAAAATTAAACAAGCAATAATATAATTGCACTGTAGACTGTAACACCCTACTGCCACAGAGATATGTCAAGTAGGAAAAAAAAAAAACAGTGAAGGAATAACAGAACTAAATCAAAATTGTGAAGAAATGGGCTTAGTAGACCTTTACAGAGTGTTGCACTTAACAACATCAGAATATACATTCTACTCAGCTGCAAATAAGATATCCTCCAAAACAGCAAAGTAAATGCAAAAGAACTCCAATTACTCCGTTCACGTTATCTGATCATAGTGCAATAAAAGTGGAAAGTATTCATGAAAGAAACATCAAAAGTTCCATTAACAAATGAAAATTAAATGACATTCACTTGAACAATCAATGAGTCACAGATTAAATTAAAGAAGAAATTAAATAGTATTGACAGTCAAGTGAAAATTCAGATATAAGTGAAAATGTAAGCTGTGTTAAGAGAGAAATTTACAGCAATAAACTTTTACATCAGGAAAACAGAATGAGTAAGCCTAAATAAACAAGCTTATCCTGCACTTCATGCTCCCAGAAAAGAAGAGCAAGTCAAGCTTAAAGCCCAATAAAAGCAGGAAATTATAAAGATCAGAGCAGAAATTAATACAATGGAGGTGTAGAAAATCATACAAAGAATTAATACCTGAAGAACTGGTTCTTTGAAAGATAAATAACATTGAACACTCCCTAGTCAAATGTAACCAAAAGAAAGAAAGAAAGAAAAAGCTCAAAAAGGAATGAAAAGGATAAAATCACTACAAATTCTATAGAAATTAAGAAGATAGTCGATACCTGCTTCCAAAATATTTACTATCATTTGGTGGAAAATATAGAAGAAATGGATAAATTCCTAGATACATAAGAATTACCAAAGCTGAATCAAGAAGATATAAAATTTTTGAATATTCCTATATCAGTGAGTGAAATTGCAAATTTGTCTAAAAAAAAAACTACCAACAAAGGAAAGCCCAGGTATTTATGGATTCACAGTTGAATTTTCCAAGAAACTTAGAGAAGATTTAATGCCAATTCTTCTCAAAATGTTCACTGAAAAGGAAGGGAAGAAATTCTCCCAGTCTCATTCCTGGAGGACAGTATTAATCGGATAACAAAAACCAGAGAAAGACCTAATCAAAAAAGGAAACTACAGGCCAGTCTCCCTAATGAACATAGATGCAAAATTCCTCATTAACATGTTAGCAAACAAGATGCACCAAATCATCAAGAAGATTATATATCATGACCAAGTCGAATCCATCTTAGGAATTCAGAAATGGTTCGATATAGGTAAATCCATAAATGTACTATACCCCATCAACAGAGCCAAAGACAAAAACGACAAGATAATCTCAATTAATGCAGAAAAAGCTTTTGACAAAGTCTAACACTCATTCATGATAAAAACACTACAGAAAATTCGAGTAAATTGTTTTACTTCAACTTGATAAAATCCATCTATGACAAATCAACAGTCAACATCATACTAAAAGGACAAAAACTGAAAGCTTTCACTTTAAAATCAGAAATAAGACAAGGATTTCTACTGTCACTCTTCCTATTTAATATAGCTATGGAAACATTAGCCAGAGCAATTAGGTAAGAGAGAGGAATAAAAGGAATAATGATTGGAAAGGGAGAAGTCAAATTACCATTGCAAATGACAGGATACTGTACACAGAAGACCCCCAAAATTCCACCAAGAGACTTGTAGATTGAATAATGAAATGCAGTAGTGTAGAAGAATACAAGGTACCTGCTTGGGCTGGGGAGATAGCTCAGCAGAATAAGCACTTGCATGACAAGAGCAAAGTCCTGAATTCAAACCCTGGTACCACAAAAAGAAGGAACAAAGTACACACCTGAAAATAAATAACATTTTCATACACAAGCAACGAACACCCCAAGAGAGAGAAAAGGGAAATCATGTCTTTCACTATAACAACCCACAAAATGAAATCTTAGGAATGAGAACTTAGGAATCAATTTTACAAAGGAGGTAAAAGATTGATACAGTGAAAGTTATGAAACTTTATGAAAGTTTCATATACTGTATGAAAAAAGAGGTCAATGGAACAGATTAGAAGATGCATACACTAGACACACACTCAGCCAAATATGAGTGTGTTTATTATTGAAAAAGGATCCCAACATGAAAGAAAGCCTCTTCAATAAATGGTGCATTAATAAATGGAGCTTTTAAAACTAGTTTTCTACATACTTAAGGCTACAATTAGGCTGATGTCAGTGCCATGTGCAAAATTACACTCAAAATGTTTCAAAGAATTAAATGTTCAAATTGAAGATGTCAAATCATCTGGAGGAAAAAGGTAGAAATCTTGAAGACATAAGATAGGGATATATAGAGTCCAAGAACAAAAATCAAACTGCATGGGAAATACTAGAGTCAACAAATTCATTCTTTTTAAAAAAGTTTCTGCAGCTCAAAAGAACTCACTAAAATAGTAGTACCAGTAAAAACAAAACTCATGGGTTCAGAAAAAATTATAACTGACTGTCTTTTAGACAAAGGACTATCTAGAATATATAAAATATTACCAAATAAGGACCCCCAAATTCAGAAATCCAATCCAAAAATGGGTATCTGCGATGACTATACACTTCAGAAATGAAGAATTACAAATGCAAATAAATATATGAAAGATATTTGAAATCATTGGTCAAGAAGTGCAAACTCAAACAACACTGAGGTTCCATCTTATCACAGAAAGGATGGTTTTCGTTAAGAAGTAGACCAAATGCTGGGGGGGCTCTGGTGGGAGTGAAGACTAGTACAATCACTATGGAAATCTGTGTGGAGATTTCTCGAAATGCTAGAATTAGAAGTCTTGTTCTACCCAGCTATTCCTCTCTTAGTTATTTTTCCAAATGAACTGAAAGCAACATACCACAGTGATTTATGTGCCCCTGAGTTTATAGCAACACAATTTGTCATAGTAAGTCTTGGAAGCAACCCAAATGCCTACTGCCTGAGGGATATATTAAAATGTGGTATGTATACACAATGGATTATTACTCAGATATAAAAAGATAACTTCTAGCCTTTCATAGATAAATTGATGTAATGGGAGTCCATACTGGTAAGTGAAATAAATCAGACCTACATGTGCCAACATCTTATTGTCCCATTTGTGTAGTGACTTGAAAGAGTAAATAATATCTGGAAGATACAACAGATACAGTGAAAAGAAAATAATCTGTTCAGTCAGAAGGAAAAACTTGTAGAGGTATAGGACAAAAGAAAGAAGGTAACAATGTATTTTTTTATATAGTCACAAAAGCTTGGATAATTGTATTGATTTCAGCTGGTCTATTGATAGGAGCAGTTAATGCTTAATTTTTTTTCTTTTCCTGCTTAACTTTTTATAACTTTTCTCCTTCAAAATTGCATGGTTCTGTCTGGTAACCTAAACAACTAATTTAAGGACAGCATCATGCAACATAGCAATCATTGTTAAATCCCTGTTATTTTGTTTACTGAAATGGTGTATTGTTTCTAATATTTTAATAACAGTTTTATGTTTTCCTTAAAAGATAATAACATGAAAAATCATAAGTATAGAAGATTTTTGCAAATGCTAAACAGCATTTACAAAGGCCAAGATGATAATGTAGATCCCACTGGAATGCTATTCTTCATCTGGGATGACTGAAAAGAAAAATTCAAAGAGAGTGTGGTAAGGAAAGAAGGCAGAGATGCAAGTGGAATAAGCAAATTCTATAAACAGAGAAAAGTAGCTCACACTACCGATAGTGTGAACGGAACATTTTTTAAACAAAACAATAATTACTATGACTGGAGGCACAAAGGGAGAAGTCCTGGAGAAAGAGAATGAGAATATTGAAAATATTTAATTATCTGATAGATTGCAATATATTTGCAGCTCTGTTTCTGTCATTGCTTATCAAAATTTAAATGTGTCCTCTTGAATATGTGAGTCATAAATATGCTTTCTTTTGTTTTGCATTTAAGATGCAGCTTTAAGTGTATAATTCTACCTTTTGTATCCATCCCTCCTGGCTGACTGCATGAAAAGATACAACCTATTTTTGGCTTCTTCCCAAATGTGTATTCTCTCTGCTTGGACTGTATAGATATTAGGGTGTGATGATGTAAAGCTGGGACTAAAATCATTAGGTATCTTTTCACTTAACATAGGGCATTAATCGTTATGCAAATTGACATGTAGTAGTTATTCATGTTATACGCTACTCACTTTCAAGCTTTGTTTAAAGCAATCATGTTTCCAATGGAAAGCTCTATAGAAAACTAATAACACTTCAGGTTAATACTATAGACAACCAGGGAAAACTGTGAAACTCCAAGTGTATGCTTAGCAATCTTTTGTAATAGCAGACTTGTGTTCTCATCATTTGCCCTTCGATTGCCTAGATATTATGGTCTACAGTATCCTGGAACAGTGTACAACACCCTGGACCTTCTGAGTCTTAGCATCTGCTTGAATCTTAATGAAGCACATCACTCTTGCCAACTCTACTTTGTAGTCACAGCAAGAATGCTGGCAAGTGTGGATAATGAAACTGGTTTTTGCCACTGTAGTAGCAAATGGTCTTTTTGTTTGTTTGTTTTTTTATAAATGGTCTTAAGTGAACTTAACTTCTTTTTCCTTATAGAACCATTCACACTGTTTTTGACATTTGACATTGTACAGAGCTCATTCTCCTTCGCAAAAATACTCATTGCTGCTTACAGAGATAAAATTACCTATCTTTTCTTTTTTTTGTCTGTTTGAGACAAGGTCTTGCTATGCAGTTCAGGTTGGTCTTGAGCTCAGTTTCGTAGGCCAGGTTGGTCTTGAACTCACACTAATCCTCCTGCTTTAGCCTTGCAATTCCTGGTATTACAGGCATGCATTACCACATTCAGCTGACATTATCTGTCTTATGCTACTATCAGGATTTGAACCCTAGAAACTGAAGAAAAGGGATTTAAGGAAAAATAAAACTTTTCATATTGGCTCCTATTAGCTATGTAGTATTATTACTTCCTCTATTTTATGCTAGAGAATATTTTTTTTTCCTACACTGGTGATAGTTTTACTACACAATTAATTGTCTTTCTCATTTCCCTAAAATATTAAGTTGCCTAATAGGCCAAATGGTTTATATTCATTTTTCTGAGATTTTACCATTCTGCATTTAAAATTCTAGAGGGAGATTTCAGTTCTAATTTACTCTAAAACAAGTGAAGCTATTAAAGCAGTTTCCAGTATTTGAATGTTAAAGAATACTTATTTTAAATTAAACATCGCCACAAGCATATTTTTGTGTCTACGTTCAGAATTATTTCATTTGCTTTAAAACAACACTTAGATACCATCTCTCCCCAGTAAGAATAGCTATGATAAAGAAAGCAACCAACAAAAATGTTGGAGAGGCTGTAGGGATAAAGGAACACTTCTCCACTGCTGGTGGGAATGCAGACTAGTACAACCATTATGGAAATCAGTGTGGAGACTCCTTAAAATCCAAGACTGGAAATCCAGTTCAATCCAGCTATTCCCCTACTGGGTATTTTCCCAGAAGAATTGAAAACATCATACCATAGTATATTTGTGAACCTATATTTATAGCAACACAATTTTTGATAGCCAAATCTTGGGAACAACCAAAATGCTCATCATCTGAAGAATGGTTGAAGAAGATGTGGTGTTTTTATACAATGGAATATTCTTGTGCTATAAAGAATGGCAAACTCAGAGCCTTCATATATAAGTGGACATATCTTGAACAAATACTCATAAGTGAAATAAACCAAGCCTACATGTGTAAGTATTATATAGTCTCCCTAATATAAGAACTCAAAAGAATAAATAAAAATGGAAAGGTATAATATAGTTAAATGAAAAGCGAGAACTTAAGGATTAAAAAATGAAGAGAGAGCTAGGAGACAAATTGGGAAGCACGATAGGAACAAAACCATGCACTTATACACAAAAGATGGTTACGCCAATGGTCCTAAAATTCTCCAAAAAGTTTTTGAAACCAACAGGTAATTGGTAGAATTTACGCCCTAACTATATATGCTGATATCTGTGAACCAAGCAAATACACTGAGGATAGCAATGTGTAATACAAAAGTCATGTTGGAATGCCTATCAGTGTGGTCTTCTAATTATGCACTGTTTCTAAGGTAATATCACTTTTGCTGTACTCTCTTTCAAGTAAATGTTTGCTTAAAAATAGAGAGAGAGAGAAAGGGAGAAGGAGAGAGAGGGAGGGAAAGAGAGAGAAAGAAAGAAGGATAGAAAAAGATAACTGAATATGAGACAAGGAAAAAAGGCCATGGAAGTGTGATGCTACAATTTTGTAAATGGTTAAGTTCAAAATATCTGTATAACAATGCGTATTTGTTCTTTTTTTTAACATGCTACAGTGGTTTTAAAGTTTAGAATAGCAACAGATGATGAAAAATACCTGTTTCATGTTATGTCTAAGGTGTTTGATACTCAGAAAGATAATGCTGTTAAGCTCAAGTGCCTAAGTTATAGGGAATAATATTATTAAGCTTCTCTTCTGTATGGTGAACAACTTAAGTTGGCAGTCCAAATAATTAGAGAAAAAGAAGGGATAGAAGTATAACCAATATTTTGGCTCTAGCCCTTCAAGATCAGTGAGAACACAGGACATAAAAGAACCTGCACTGTAACAGCATATAACTCAGTGGAGTCCCAAATTTTCTGTTCAAGGAGATTACAGTACCACAGAGGAAAGTGATAAATTATGTACAGCGTGCCTAAGGTGAGTCACCTAGAGAGAAAACATTCTCTCAGGCTTCCACAGAGAGAAAAATGGCCAAGCACTGGCCGTGATTCATCTAGACAGCTGACACTGAAAAAATGTTGCAAATTGCAGTAAATCATTCCAGGATAAACCCTGAGAGGACTTGACTGACATATTCTTTGTAACATAAGTCTTGCTTTATCTTGGTCTTAACCATCCAGAAGAAAAGTGTAACCATAAGGTAGAAAAAGGAAAGCCATATTAATATGCTGAGTTGTAAAAGGCTCAAGTCAACAGCCCCCAATAATGCCAGATGAGCTGATAATCCACTATCCTTATGCAATATTGGAGTAAATATATATATCTACTTTCTCTTTATGCAATGAAAAGAGAGATCTGTACTAATAAGGTTTAGACAAGAAATCATGCCTGTATCTTGTACTCTGAACAACTACAGTGAAGACAGCATTATGCGATGCATTAACTATTGTAAAAAATAATAATAAATTAAAAAGAATTACTTCATTTACTAAGCGTATCCCTGTGCAGAAGTTTGTGTGTGTGTGTGTGTGTGTGTGTGTGTGTGTGTGTGTGTGTGTGTGTGCTTAGGTGTATGTATTTGTGTTTAGCTACACATCAGAAAAAGTCAAGAGGTGGAGGGAGCATTTATATCTATGGAAAATTTCACTTTATCTGCCAAAAACAAGATGAAACTAAACAAACTGTGAACTCACTGAAAAAGAGAAAGTAAATTTTAAGTTGCTTTAAAGTTCTAGAAACGGGCTGGGGAGAAAGCTCAGCAGAATAAGCACTTGCCTGGCAAGCACTGGGTGCTGAGTTCAATCCCCAGTACCGAAAAAAAAAATTCTAGCAACGTTAAGGTATATTAAAGAGTTGGTTCTGATTACCCTAATTATGAGGAATAATTTAATAATTTTTTGTATTTAGATAGGTTTCAAAATCTATGAAACAAAATTTATGATAATAAGATATTTAGTTTAATTATTATATGTCTCTCTTTTGTACAGTGCAATCATAGGGATTCTGGGTAATATATAGTCTTATTTCATAAATACAACTTCAGGATTTTGTATGGGGTAGCTCTTTATATATCTTTGTAAGTAGGACAAAGAATAAAATTGCTTACATGTTTTAGGAAGATACAATGACTGTGGTAACTTGAAATAACTAATAGAAATAAAACAGACTGGGATATAATTTAATATTCAAATAATTTTGAGAAAGCAATTGAGTAGGATAGTGGTGGAGGTAAAGAGATAAAGGGGTAGATTGAGAAATACTTTTTAAAAGTTAAAACTAACTGACATTATATGGGATGGACAAAAAAAGAGCAAATTTTAAAATATCAATAATTTTTAAATTAATTTTATTAAAATTAACATTAGTAAAATGGTTGGAAATAATAAATCTCAAAAGAGTAAATCATCAGTGGTAAAGGCAAAAACTTTCATTCCAAAAATAAGTAGGTAATAGCAAAGGTTTCACATAAAAGATATTGGCTGATATTTGCAGAGGAAAAGGCAAATCATTGTAGTGACTAGGGTTTGCCTAGTTTCAAGAAGAGATAAGTCAAAAGAGTTGAAGATATTCTCCCCCAAATTCCCATTGTTAAGGTTTCTATAAGTGCATATATTTAGCAGAATATCCCATAGCCAAGACTTACCAATAATTGATTATTGCTACCTTGTAGTGACTTCTGAAAACTTCGATCATTAGGCATTAGTACTTTACACACATATAAATGTTCATGCACACATAATCCTTGGGTTGTGCGCTGGAAAGTATTGGACTTAGCAGTTTCTTTGGCATGACATCAAAAGTAAAGCCAAACCCCCCAAAAATAGTTATGTGGGATTACATTAAGATATAAAGCTTTTGCACAGGGTGATATTTTTCTAATATCACATTTTGATTCATGCAGCTTCCTGTGAAGACTTAAAGTTAGAAATTGCAAATATTTCAGCTTTATTCTAAGAATTATTTTGGTAATTCTAATTTTCTCCTCTTTCCATATAAAATTTAGGTTTAGGTTATTGAAAAAGCTCTTGCTGGGGTTATAATTGAGATTGCACTGAATGTGTTAACTTATTTGGAATAACAGACCTTTTTATAATATAAAGCTTACATCCATGAGCATATTATGTCTTTTTATTTAAGTCTTCACAGATCACACCCCATCATACATGATATTTTCAAATTTAAATTTCTTATTATTTATTGTGGAACAATCAGCTCTGCAAATACATGTATTCCACATCAGTGGATCCAAGCAACAGCTAATCTTCAGAAAAAAAATGTGCCTGTACAGAAAATGTGCAAACTTTTGGTCATTACTCTCTAACCAATGTAGCATAACATAGCCTGCACATAATGTTAGGTACTGTAAGTGAGTAAAAGTGATACAAAGTACAAACAAAGATGTGCATGCTTATAAGCAAGCAATGTACTGCTCACTCAGAATAAGGGACTGGAGCATCTGTGGATGTTAATTGTTTGCAGGAATCCTAGAACCATCATTGCATGGTGTTATGGTTTATATCTAGTTGTACTCCCAAAGCCTCATGCAATCATGGGGTGGGGACTGCTAGAGTTTGAGACTTGCCTCATGATCCCTGGGATCATGTGTTTTAGTACTGATGGGATTATAGGTCTGAGTACTTCTGGGATTATGGGTGTAACCTAAGGTGGATAGGCTGAGGCAGAAAGCCTGAATGTAATAGAGAGAGAAACAGACTCAGGCTGTTGGTCTCTGATCCACCAGTTGTTCGATTGCCTCTGCAGTGACTGTTGCTGTTCCACCACAATGAACTGCTGGCCTCTGCATTGTGCCTCTCTGCCTTGGATCCAGCCAAGTATGGACTAAAACCTCCAGTAACTGTGAGCTAAATAAACCCTTCCTTCCTTCACTTTGTGTGTCAGGCACTGGACTCAGCAACAAGTAAACGGGTACTTGACACAGAAACAAGTAAAAAGTAACTAAGATACATGGATACCAAGGGGAAATTCTATATAGAAAAATAATTGGATTCTATATATTAAAAGTATAAGCTGCGACTTTGAAAATTTACATATTATGCTTTTAGTATGTTTTTTTTTTTTTTTTTTTTTTTTTTTTTTTTTGAGGCAGGGTCTCACTATGCAGTTCAGGCTGGCCTTGAGCTCACTTTTGTAGCCCAGGCTGGTCTCGAACTCACACCGATCCTCTTGCCTCAGCCTCCTGAGTGCTGGGATTACAGGCGTGCGCCACCATGCCCGGCTTAGTATATTCTCTTAAAGATTCCATAGAGATCTTTGGAATCCTTAACGTTTTCTAAGTAGACAATGATGTAGCTTGTTAGAAGAAATAGTTTCATTTTTCCTTCTCAATTTATGTGGTTGCTTCCTTTTCCTTAACAGTTATGCTGATGAATAAGAATTGAATAGGTGGGATGTTCTTGCTTTTCTACAGTTATGGAGAAAGCATCCAGCTTCTTGCCACTAGGGTTGGTAGGGTATTTGCTGTACATGTTTTTGAAGCGCCATTTGTGTGGTTAATGGAACTTCCTGTCTATTCCTAATGAGTTGAGTTCTTTATTTTAATTCTATATGATTGTGAAATTTTGAAACATGATATTACTACATTTAAAGAATTTGGTTTTTCCACCTTTAGTCTGTTTAAGTAAATAAGCATATTGTTTAATTTTCAAATACTCAACCATCTTTTACATTTTTAGGAAAAATACATTTAGTTTTAATTTACTTTTATGCATCACTCTGTATAGTTTGTTATGTATTATTGATATTATTTATCTGTCTTAATGAAGGAGATTGTCCTCTAGTCTTCTCATTTGATGTCTTTGTATGATTTAGATTGTATCAGTTTAATAAATTGAAATAGAAAATATTTCTTCTTTATATTTTTGTAAAGCAGCTATGTATTATTGTGAGTTAGTATGATTTTGTCCTTAAACATTTGGAAGAAATTACTATTGAACCCATGTGGCCTTGAATTTCTCCTTTTTTTTTAAACAGAATAATGTTTAAAAATTTAACTGCATATTTATAATGAATCTAAAACATTCATTGTCTTCTTATTCATTTTCTCAATTATAATGAATTTTTTATTTCTACAAGAATTTTGACTTAGATTAGTAGGAGATACTGATAAGAGGAAAGAAAAATAAATATATTTGACAAAATTTAGAATTTTTGCCACACTTAACAGTTTACTGAGGAAGATGTGGAAAAGCTCGACTTATGCTTGCAATAGATTTGTGCCTTTGATGAGTCCAGTAACACTTGAGATCTGTTCTCTTTCGTAACAGATGAATAAAATATAATACAAAAATCTATCACATCAGATAAATTATTCTGAATTTAGGCCTAACTCATAAGCAAACTTATTAGCAAGGTTTTAAGGGGAGGAAACACTATTTTTCATATGAACTTAAAAGTATCGAGGATAGAAGATATGACTATGGGAGAAGAATGTAGCTGATCATCAACGTATGCCTTCCCTTTTCTTTCTGGAGTACATCCAGGCTTCACTTTTCGTTTCTTCCTGTAAGTATTTATGCTTGTGTAGTTGAATTCTAGCTGGTGTAATGTGAGAAGAACTGAATGCCACTTTTGGTCCTGGTTTCTAAAGACTTTGGTATGTAGTTCTGTATGTGTTACACTGTCCACCACACCAGCTTGTGTGGAGCTAATTAATACGCTTGCGTTTGGCTGTCGTTCGGTGTAAGGATAGGAATAGTAATTCAAGTAATGCATCAGAATGGGCATTCCAAGAGGACCAGCACTGATTGAGTGAGCAATGTTGATTTAGGAACTGAGAAATGACCAGGGTAACCTCAAAGACTTATGTGGTTTTATGAGTAACAGGAGTTATCAGGTATTTTCATGGCTCAGTAACGACTTGTATAATTTTGCCTTAATCCTACAAATATTTGCTCATATTCAAGGAAAGAACTCCATAGTAATGTAGAAAAAAAAAAGACAATTAAAATACAGAGAGGCACTTGATTCATGTGCTTTTGGTGTGATAAAAGATTGTTTAGATTTCAAGGTTTATTTTGCTCTGCTTCCAGACTCATTAATCACCCTTCTTCATTGCCTTCCACTGCTGGGAGATGACAAGGATTTTCTTTCACCTTGAAAAACTGCACATCGTGGAGAGTTCTTTACTTTATTCCTGCAGTCTCAACATGCCCTACTGAGTAAAAGTAAGTTGATTTTTTTTTCTGCACTCTGTTATATTTCTGAAAAATGGTTTTCAAATCACAGATTTGATTCCTCTCTTGGTATTGAAAGATCATAAACAAATAATGTTTTTATGTTATTTTTCTTTAGTAAGGTTTATGATTTTATCTTCAGCAAGTGGACTAATTCAATAACCAGCAGACCATAAGGCAGTAAATGGATACACTATTAACTTTTATTGCTAAAGTTTCTTTTATGTACTGTTTGATCTGAAGATGTTATTCACATTTTTATGATGATACTTGCAGACATGAAAAAGCCTAACTATAATTCCTTTTGATGTAGTTTGAATATTTTTAACTCAGCCACCTAGGAGATGACAATTCAAATCTTGTGAACCAGTTCATCATGTGAAGTGTTAGCTATGAAAAGCAAAGCAACACAGCTAGATTATATTTCAGGTGCCCAATCACAGACACAATTGGGAAGGTATAACTACAACACTAATGCCAGTTCACTGTAAGAATTTGGTGGATGATTTAGTTTTTCTTTGTTTGCCTTCAAAAAGAGGAGTATAGGTCTCAAGGACATATTCTTAAAAATGTCTAGATTATATGAATTTCTTATGAAAGGATGTGTTTAAGAATGTGGTCCTTCCCTAGAGACCACAAGCCCAGAAGACCCTCATTGCTTGACCATCTTTCCCCTTCTGGTGTGATCCCTCACCTAAGTTCCTAGTCACTCATTCAGTGCTATTAATCCACACACTTCCACCTTTTTCCTCTTCTTTCATTTTTTTTAAAGAGAATAAAAATAGTGAAAAATGAAACCCATTAGAAATAATATAGATGTTTACTAAATAAAATGATAAGACTTGAACAATTGTTACATTTTGATGATAGTTAGCTGGAGTTCTGTACGCCTCACTTTATGTATATCTGATATTTTTCCCATGCTTGG